>CAUYQG010148003.1:0-60371 GCA_963574415.1 Tarsius wallacei | reverse complement strand
GAGTAACTCAAATTATTCTACAAAGAAGATACCTGCACACGAATGTTTATTGCAGCTCTATTCACAATAGCAAAAACATGGAACCAACCATGTTGCCCATCGAAGCTGGACTGGATTTTTAAAATGTGGTACATATACAATGGAATATTATGCAGCCATAAAGAACGACAAATATATGGACTTTGCAGCAACCTGGATGGATTTGGAGTCGATCATACTCAGTGATTTATCACAGAAACAAAGAACAGAGTTCCATATGTTCTCATTCATAAGAGGACCTTGACAATTATAATGCTATAAGAAAGTGATTGGCAGTAATGGGAAACTGTTGGTGGGAGTGGGGAGTGGGATTGGCAGTTGAGGGAAACTGCTAGGGTAAGGAGGGGCATACCTCATTCGGGGGTACATGCATGATCAATGTTTGTATACCTAACCCTGAATTGTATCCCACATCTTTACACTAAAATAAAAAATTTTAAAAATTAAAAAATAAAAAAAAGGATAAAGGACTGAGGAATATAATAGAAGTCCAAGTACACAGCCTAATGGGTATGTAAATACATGGTGAGGGGATAGAGAAAGAATCTGTGATGAGCTAAGGTAGCGACAACTGAGGAGGTGAGCTTTTGATGTCTTCCAGATATGTGTGCTAAAGGCCAACCCTACATATTAAAGAGTAGAATCAGGTGTACAGAAAAAGATAAATTGCATGAAATAGAAAAACAAAAGATTAAGAGAAGAATTTTAACTCATGCATCACTTCATTTGTCTTAGAGCAGTGTTTCTCAAAGTGTGATCTCTAGACCAGCAATATTAGCTTACCTGGGAACTGGGTAGAAATGCAAATCTTAGCCTACTCCAGACTGTTGAATCAGAAACCTGGAGGTATGGGGCAGGGGTAGAAGGTGGCTGCAGCAATCTGTGTCTGAAAAAACCCTCCAGGTAATGTATGAAAATTGTGAGAACCACCAAATTAGAGAAAATTTTTCTCATCAACATTTTTACCTTTTTGGTACTAACAATTTACAATGTCTTCTCATATGTGTATAGGACAAGAAGATAAGGAAAGGGAGGGGAGAACAGAGGCTAAAAGATTGGGACAGACCTGCTTAAAGAATTTGCAAATCTGGGATTAACTCATTTTAAAAATTAGTAAAAGTGAATGTAATTTTTAATCACAACCATTTTTATGCCATGCATGAAATTCACAAAATAGGCATATTAAGTCCATGGAATAAATAATAAGATCAGAACACTACAGAACAGTATTTGTTAAGTGGAGAGGAAATGCACTTGATGGGTTGCACAATGAACTGGGAATGAAATGTCCTAGATAAACCTTCCATAGCACCACTAGTTCCTGCCAGATCATTTCCACCCACATCACTGAAGGACATTATTTGCTAAAGCCCAGTTCATCACATGCAAACAGAACAATGCAGTATAAAGTCTGTTGAAGTGTTGCCTCAGCTCTAATTATGGCAAAAGACTAGCATTATCAGAAAAATCCCACAAAGAAAGTAAATAAAAAATAACCAAATAAACGAAAGACTGGGAATTTGTCTAGGAAGAAAAGATACTGCCAGAAGGGCATTGGCGTGGTTTTTTCTGCATATCTTGTCTCATTCATTTCCTGCCTGACAAATTTTGCATTCATGGTATAAAGTTGATTTTTGTTCACCTTAATCAAAAGGGTTCTCTGCCAATGGTCCATTGCTAAGGAGTTCTACAGTTGACTCTTGAAAAGCACAGGTTTGAACTGCATGGGTCCACTTACACATGGAATTTTTCAGATAAACACAGATGGAAAATATGGTATTCACATATACAAAACCTGCATATATGCAGATTCTTCAGGACCATCTGTGGGACTCGAGTATGCAAGGGTTTTAGTCTATTTGGGCGGTCCTGGAAGCAATCCTCCACATATCTACCAAGGGACAACCATACATAAAACTTACCCAATTCAAAATGAGCACCTTTAACTTATTTAATGCATTAGTGAGCCTGTTTTTTGTTTGTTTGTTTGTTTTTTTGGAGTTGGGGTCTCACTCTGTCTCCCAGGCTGGAGTGCCGTGGCACATTCACGGACACTCCAACATTGCCCTGCTGGGCTCAGGCAATCCTTCTGCCTCAACCTTCCAAGTAGCCGGAACTACAGGTGCGCGCTACCACGCCAGGCTAATTTTTTTTTTCTTTTTATTGCAGAGACAAGGTCTCGCCAAGTTCCCCAGGCTGGTCTCAAACCCACAGGCTTAGGCAATCCACTTGCCTGGGACTCCCAAAGTGCTGGGATTACAGGCTGAGCCACCAAGCCCGACCACCTCTTATTTCTTATAGCTAATGAGTCTTTTGGGTAAAGTGCTGTCAAGAAGTGCCAGCATGGGCACCCACAATTTCTAACCATGTTACACATATTGTGTACTCCATGAAGCCCCACAGGATTACCAAAGTCAAGGCAATCTGAAAATATAAAGTAATATTGGTGCATTCTGATATTATAAGATATATTGCCTTTCATTCACTTTTGTGGTACTTTAAAAAATTAGCCAATAAAATTTTCATGGCAACTTCAAAGCATTCAAGTGTAGGTAATGGAATGAAATGGCTTGAGATGAAAAACAGTTGATGAGATTATGCTGATAGCACAACTAAAATTTAGAGCAAAGAACTAAGAATCAAGGAAGAAAAATACTTTGTAAAAGTTGTTATAGCAATCTTTTAAAGTATAATGTCAGTGATCCGATGTTCTATGATACATGGGCCAGTTTTGGCATGTAAGTCCATGTGTAATCAGGAGAGAGTATAGAATTTTTCCCAGCAGGGGAACAAGGACACTTTGTAACACCTGGTCTGTTTCTATCTGTTAGCTTCTTGGTCAAGTTAGGAGGTTACTCGGTGCAGAAGTTCCCACTTTCTCTAGGGTATGCTGGCGCAAAGAGTAGGCCAGTAGAAAGTTTGTAGCTGGAGAAACCAAGCAGTCAGTATTGGGGCTGAGGCAGATTTGGTGTTGGGAGAAAGAGAATAAAAAAGCTGATGATGGAGGAGTCTGCAGAGGAACTAAAGAACAAAGCGAAGCTATATGGCCACCAACAGTGCTAGAATAAAAAAGAGTTCAGTTGCTTTGCTTGTAAACTCTCAGGCCCCCTATCTGAATGGTAACCACAGGAACCACAGCATCAAACAAATGTGGTTTATTTGATAGGAAGTAGAATCAGCAAACACCAGAGCTGCCTAGGTCTGCGTGGCTCCCAGATCCCATCCAAAGCCTGTGTTTGTTGCATGTATGTTGACTCTAGGGCAGTGAGTCCACACTTTGAAAGTGGATAGGTGAGAGATAGGTGAAAGGTCATTATACATTAACACCAAGGCTTCTTCCAGACTTATTTTTCTCAAACATGGTTTTCTTTGATGACAGGAAGATACTCTAATATAGATTTTTTCAGAGAAAAGCCTTTGAATGTCCAGAATATTTTTACAGACTTTGTTTTAAAGACTTGCTCCAGCTGTTTAAAGCAAGAAGGACAAAATGCATATGACTTTGAGCGTCCACTCTGTTATCTTACGTAAATTTACTTTGCTAAGTGAATTAACCTCTTTGGCATAGTCACCTGGCTTTAAAAATAGAAATAACAGTATGAGGCTCACAGTCTTGCAAATCTCTTTTAAGCAACAGACCTACATATTCAGCTATCTCTTAGACATCACAATGTGAAGAGACCTCAGGCAACTCAAACCTCGTTTCCTAACAGACTTCACTACCTTTCCTCAAACTAGCTGGCCACTGTAGATGGTTGATACTGCCACCACCCACCAATTTCCCAAACTAGGAGATTTAATCTTGCTGAATTTCTTCTTGTCACTCAGTTTAGACCTTTCCTTTACTGATATTTCTCAAAACTGCTCCCTTATTCCTCCTGGTCCTGTCCTCACTGAGTTTTTCATTATTTCTTACCTGGGTTATTGTAACCACAATCACTTCATTATTAGCCATACTGATTCCAGTCTTGCATTCTTCATTTTTTCCTCTGCCCAAAAATAAAATTTTATTATTTTAGATACTCATTGGAGGAGATAAATTTAAAAGAAATGGAAAGAGAAGCAGGCAGAGGTGATTAGTGAAGGCAGGAAATGAAAATAAAGTTGGTGTGGGAATTTGTTCTTTTAGTTTAAATTAATCCTTCATTCAAATGGTTACAATAAAAAGAATGTTATTAAAGACAAAAAAAAAAAAACCTTAATTTTTTTTCCAAAATATCTGGCACTTTATCTGTCAGGAGCCATCAAGAATAAGAGAGTCATTCTTTTTGTTTTGTTTTGTTTTTTTAAACCCAGATATATTGCTGGTCATGCAAAAAATGCTGCCCTATCTCACACTTGTATGCCAGAATATAGAAAACTTTAAAAAACAACAAAAGTACTTTCTGTTTTGCAGAGGTGGTGAAATGCAATCTTGCTCTCTTCATTTTGAGCCCAGCTGGCAGACACAGTGATCTCATAAACAAATGTGTGGCAATTCTATTATACATGTCACTTGTCTCAGCAAACTAAGTTATGAACTCACTAAAACTACCTGGCTCTGAATAGAAGGCTCAAAACTGCCAGCTCTTACACCTAAAACACTGCAGATTTTCTGAGAACATGTGCCTTCATATAAGGATGAAGGACAGACAGCGGATCTTATTTGGTTTAATTCACCAAAACAAAAAATGGGGGGACTAATAATACAGTCAGTCCTCTGTATCTGTGGGTTTTGCATCCATGGTTCAATCAACTGTGGGTCAAAAGTATTTTTTAAAAGCAATTAAAAAGTACAACAATAAAAAATAATACAAATAAAAAACAATACAGTATAGCAACTATTTATATAGCATTTATATTATATTAAGTATTATAATTAATCTAGAGATAATTTAAAACATACAGAGGATGTGTGCAGGCTATATGCAAATACTACACCATTTTTTGTAAGGGACTTGATCATCTCTAGATTTTCGTTCCCTCAGGGAGTCCTGGACCCAATTTTATCCTCTACAAATACAAAGGGACAAGTGTAGATGGTTTCTCAGTTCAGCAAGGACTGAGTAGATTCTGCCTACACAAGTACCAGAAGTACTGTAGACCTGGCCCTTAAAATAGAATCAAGAGACTTTGGAGTTAGAAAGGACATTAGAAAAGCAACTTCCTCATTTTAGTGGAAGACCATACTGAAGCTTAGAAAATGAGTGATTTGCCAAAGGGCACTGAACCAAGAGTGAGGCAGATCTGAGGCTAGAGCCCTGGTTTTCTAATGTATAGTAGACTAGCCATTTGCTTGTTCCATGAGTAGGATATACTGAGGAGTCCACTCCTTTTCTAATTCATGTTAGGTTCTGAGTTAAATCAACTTTCCAAATGTGAGTCACTGTGAGAAAACTCTAAACCCCTGGTTAAAACATATAGAAAATGCAGCCCCGAGTGTGTCCTGGCTCTAACAAAATTCTGTATCCAATGACAGAGGCAGAAACTTCTCAATTCGCCAGTGTAAACAAGGAACGTGATCTTGAAACTGATAGTCATAAATTATACATCAAAACATTTTTAAAAGTTATAACAAGAATGCCATCTCTTACCATTTCTATCAATATAGTACTAGAAGGCCTAGCCAGAGCAATTAGGCAAGAAAAATAAGGTATTCAAATTAGGAAGATATAACTATAAGTGTTTCTGTTTGCAATTGACATGATCTTATACATAGAAAATCCTAAAGACTTCACCAAAAATTATTATGACTAATAAATTAATTCAGTAAAGCTACAGGATACAAAATCAATATGCAAATTTTAGTAGCATTTCTGTATACTCACAACAAATTATCCATTTACATTTACAATAGTATCAAATACATAAATTAATTAAATACAAAGGAAAAACATTTGATCAGAGAGGTAAACAATCTGCACACTAAAATTTATAAAACACTGATGAATGAAATTGAAGACTATATAAATAAATGGAAAGATATAACATGTTCATGGATTGGAAGAATTAATATTGTTAAAACGTTCGTACTACCCAAACGATATACAGAATCAATTGCAATCCCTGTCAAAATTCCAATGATATTTCTCATAGAAATAGAAAAAGCAATTCTGAAATTTGTGTAAAGCCACAAAACAGCCCAAATTACAAAAGCAATCTTTAGCCTAAAGCTGGGGTGACATCAGCAAGATGATGGAATAGGATGTAACCTACTCATATTCTTCCATAGCAAAAAGAATTCTGTACCCATCCACAGACAAGCGTCTATCTGTAGGAGCTTCAGGATTTGGGTAGGAGGATGTGAAAACTCAGTGAGGCCAAAGACCGAAGATAGTTGTTTTTAGAGTGCAGACCAGTGCCCAGGCTGCAGATCTATTGATTATACTCTCAGGTTCAAACACAGAAAGAGACCTGTTTCCCAAAGTGCTTGGTTACAACCCCATTTGTTCTTAAGCTGGTCATCAAAACCATCTGCCAAGTAATCTAGCAGAAACCATGTACACTAGTGCTTCGGTAGAATGGCTCGTCTGTCTGCCAACATTTGTCTCAGTAGTGAACCAAAATGTTTTCCTGTGGCTTCACTCCCAACCTCTCAGCTGAGGTCCCAGTTTAGGATTACTTACATAAAGACCCATAGGTAGAGTTGCCTCCATATCGCAAAGCCTGAGAGTCTGAGCCTCTGTGATGAGCGCACCAATCTCCATCCTGTAATATATTCTGGAGACCCAATCTCAACTCTGACACGTCATCACTGTTGGAGACCTATCCCACCTGTGCAGTGTGATCTATTGGGAGATGTGCACCCATCTGAGCAAGGAGCCAGACTCACCAACCAGGACAGAGTTCCAGTCACAGCTCAAGCCTTCTCCACCCTAACAATGATCTTCCTCTCATCAAGTACAATTTTATGAGAATGTCATTGGGAGATCCACTTTACAGTACTCATTTAGTTCCTTATGACTTTTTGTTTCCTAATTTTTAAAAAATGTTCTGTTTGTGGTTTTTTAAATAATGTTATAAGTGAACTGGATAAAGAAAATGTGGTAGATACACACAATGGAGTATTATGCAGCCATAAAGAAGAAAAAAATCATGACATTTGCAGCAAATAGGTTGCAGTTGGAGACCATTATACTTAATAATCTTTCACAGAAACAAAAAATTGAATACCAGTCAGGCTCGGTGGCTCAGCCTGTGATCCCAGCGCTTTGGGAGGCTGAGGTTAGTGGATTGCCTGAGCCCGCAGGTTCGAGACCCGCCTGGGGAACTTGGCGAGACCTCATCTCTACAATAAAATCAAAAAAATTAGCCGGGCGTGGTAGCACACGTCTCTAGTTCCAGCTACTTGGAAGGCTGAGGCGGAAGGATCACCGGAGCCCAGCAGGTCGAGGCTGCAGTGGCCGAGAGAGTGCCACTGCACTCCAGTCTGGGTGACAGAGTGAGACTCCAACTAAAAAAAAAAAAAAAAGACTTGAATACCAAATGTTCTCACTGAAAGTGGGACCTGAACATTAATCACATTAGCAGAAGGGAGGGATTACCAGTTGATAGACACTGCCAGGGGAGGGAGAGAGGGAGGAAGCACAGAGCATCACAAAGGGTACCTGGTCCTAAACTAGGGCAAGTGAGGACCAGTTGGGATCCCAACTTCACCTTCACAAATCTTGTTTGTGTGACTAATCCTGACTTGTAGCCCACATATCAATAAAAAATAATAAATAATTTTTTTAAAAAAGAATAGCATGGTCAGGTGTGGTGGCTCAAGTCTGTAATCCCAGCACTTTGGAAGGCCAAGGCAAGAGGATTGCTTGAGCTCAGGGGTTCGAGACTCTAAAATATATTTAAAAAATTAGCTGGGCATGATAGTGCACACCTGTAGTTCTGGCTACTTAGAAGGCTGAGGTGGAAGGATCGCCAGAGCCCAGCAGATTGACACTGGGGTAGCCATTAGCATCCCACTGCACTCCAGCCTGGGCAGCAGAGTGAGACTCTGACTCAAAAAAAAAAAAGAATGTTAAAAAACTGCATTGACATCATTAAATTTCAAGGACTCACAGTTCTTTAGGAGTGAGCTAAATGACTGGTATTACTGCTTACAAAGTATTTTGAATGTGATGGAGTTTAATGTTGAAAAATAAAGTTCATAATTTTTATTTTTATTTATTCCATTTTTCATAAACTTTCCGAAGTCCCCTTGTATATACCAATGGAATACTATTCAACCTAAAAAAAAAGACATTCTAGCATTGGTGCAACATGGATAAACCTAGAAGACATTATTTAAACTGAAATAAGCCAGGCACAGAAGAATACCCCATGATCTGACTTATATATGGAATCCAAAAAAGTGGAACTCATAAAAGCAGAGGATAGAATGGTGGTCTCCAGAGGCTATGGGTTGAGGGAGGGATGGAGAGATTTGGATCAAATAATACAAAGTTTCAGTTAGACAGAATGAATAAGTTAAGGGAATCTATTGAACAGGGTAGTAACTAGAGTTAACACTAGTGAGATCTTACATGGTGTCACCCTTAAAAAAAATAATAACTATGTGAGACAATGAATATGTTAGCTAGCTTGGTTTGACCATTTCACAATATATCATATACGTATATCAAAACATCATGTACATGATGAATATATACTATTTTTATTTGCCAATTAAAAAAGAAAAAGAAATAGCGATGGTACCTATCTCAACAGGTCCTTAGATTCCGCTACTCCAGATATAGCTTGTTCTCTGGGCCATAGATTATCGACAGGGCTCAATCATGGATTCACTGATTCATTTAAGAAGTATCTATTGAGTCAGGCATCATGGTGAATAGCAGGGCAAACCTCATACACTTACTCTCTGCCTTTGTGAGATAGTCACTGTGGCAAACCTTTATGTAATTTGCCTGCTACTGATTTCCAAGATCCCAAGGGTTAAATACGCACTTCTATATTGTAAACTAGTTATGTACATGAACTAGCAACTTACTTTTTTTAGAAAATTGCTTAGTTATTCCAAAACATTGGAAAATAATTTCAAGAAAAAAAGAGATAGAGTTTCCTAATCACTTGAATATAAAATTTTTGAAAAGTAATTTAAAAGAGAACAAGTGCTTTTAGGTCACAGATCATGACATATCTAGCATCGAATAACAGGAAATTGAAGTAAAATATAAAATTGCAGGGTCCTACTCTACTTTAAGTCAGAGCCCTGACTTGCAAATGATACAGCTACAGTGTCTCACACCTCTTATGACAAAGAATCTTTGCTTGGCCAAACTTTAGTCAAGCTTCTGAATTCTCTCCTAGGTTTATCTGTGCACATACTTACAAAATTCAGTTTTAGCAAAAGAATTCTGCTAAGTCATTTTAGCCAGAACCTCCTATCCTCAATATCTGATCATCCTTGATATCTGATCAGCTTTCTCATCCTTCACTATACCCCAGGTGATGTCTGATCACCCTGGCTGTCTTCCTCAAGAATCTTTTTAGGTCAGTTCAGCCAGAATCCTCTTTACCCCGATATCTCTTTTTAGTAATTTTTCATCCATACAGTCTTCCTCCTCCACCTCCTCACACACACTGCTCCTTGGCTATAAATTCCCATTTGCCCATGCTGTATTCAGAGTTCAGCCCAGTCTCTCTTGCTCATGGTAAGATTCTGTCTCAGTGGCCCTTATGCCTATTGCAGTAGTCCTGAAGTCTTCTTCCTTTTTATGCTCTAACGAGAATCATTGAATGATTTTCTTTTTCAAACAATTACCTGCATGCATTTTATGTTTTCAATTAACTAAATAGACAATCTATTTTTCTGTGCTTTATTTCTTCACATCTAATTTCCCAAGTCCCTGAGATGTGGTTACCTTTTCACTGAGCCACTGATCCAGTAAAGCAGCCAAATCCCAAGATCCCTATTTGGTTTTTATCAGCTTCATGATTTTTTCTAAATGCAACACTTTTGAATGTGCCATTAGTCCTAAAAACATTTTCTCTCTCCCATCACTTTCTCTTGTTAGCCTGTGAGCAATTGAGACCATCCACTCTAAACAACTGTCTGTTTTTACATTTACTTTTAAATTTAGGATGTATATCCTATGATCTTGCAAAATCATGTAAGCAGTCTTACAAGGTAAACATAATACAAAATGGAGTAATTAGGAGTAAAACATAGTTTGACCTGTAAAAATGAACCAAAAGGCAAGTAGATATTATCATCTGATTGAAGTAAGTGACAGTTTTTGGTTGGGCACTGAATTGAGCTCCACATTTTCTGCCAGTTAAAACACAAAGGAGAACATGTTGAATTGCATTCTTTCCATTATCTGACAAACAAAAGTACACAGATTTGTCTCTGCAGTCTGAGTTACTTCCTGGAACTAAACCCAAGCAGAAATTTATAACATGAAAACTTGTAGAAGTGCCCCCAAGTAACACATCTCTTCAATTATGTGTTTTGAAAACACAAAAATTCCATTCAGGCCAGCCTTTATTAAAAAAACAACAAGCATAAGGTTAGAGCAAAATTTAATGAAAGCATTTGGTGGGGGAAGTAAGACAAGGTGGTGTAAGGCCTCACATTCTCAGGATCTGAATTAAGATAAGGGATCATTGTAAACAGTGAGATAGTGAACATGTCTATTAGATTCTCTCAAATACCAGATTCCTTAGGTTACAGTGACAGATGCCAAATTATTGTCAGTTCATGATTAAACTCACAAGAAGCTGCAGTGTAAATATTCTGAGTTGTCAGTTAAAACGAAACCTCCTTGCTTCAGTTATTAGTCAAGACTTGTCATTTTTGTCAACAACCACATTTGTTCTCATCACAAACAAATGGTCTTACTGCAGTAAAGATGCCAGTCTAAGAAAACTGTTTTTCTTATAATTAGCCTTGTATAGGTTCTCAGCAAAGATTCTATCATCTGTATCTTCTGAAATGGGGGAAAGAACTTTACTCCAAAACAATCTTTTTAAGCATAAATTATTTTTGTTTTATATTTTTGTGATTAGTTGTTCTCATAGAAAAATTAATGTCTCTTAAAGATTAAACCTGACATTTTTTTGGCATTTTTCTTTTTTTCTTTTTTTCTTTTATTTTTTTTGGAGTTGGTGTCTCAATCTGACATCCAGGCTGGAGAGCAGTGCCACACTCATGGCCATCACAGCGTCGATCTGCTGGGCTCAAGCAATCCTTCCACCTCAGCCTTCCAAGTAGCTGGAACTACAGGCGCACATTATCATGCCCAGCTAATTTTTTCATGTATTATAGAGATGAGGTCTCACCAAGTTACCCAGGCTGGTCTCGAACCCCTGGGCACAGGCAATCCTCTCACCTCAGCCTCCCAAAGTGTTGGGATTTCAGGCTTGAGTCACCGTGCCCCGCCTATTTTTGATTTTTTAATGTTCATAATGATATGAGAAAATTTGACCACGGTGAGCTCACGAAGAAAGTCTCAACTATTAACATGCTGAGATCCTGATTATCTGCTTTCTCGGTCATATTTCTCTCACTACCTACTGAAAATATGTTTAAGTGAAATCAGAATTGGCATCCTTACACATCAGTCAAAACTGAGAGTTGACACATTCGTAAGTGACAGAATGGAGAGGTGGCTCCTATGCAAGGGAAACAGAACTGAACTACTGTTTTACTAGGATCACAATTTTTTGGAGAAGAATAAAATGGCATTATTTCATTTTAAAAGGTGTCCAGATCCCAGTTAGCCTTGTATATGTATAATTTCATAAGAATTATTAAGAAAAAAATTTAATTGAATCAATTATTAAAAACAATTCATTTTTCATTTAGCTGTAAATGTGTAATTGTCATTAAAACTTTAGGGTCATTTCAATTGTTTTAAGCTGTATACTTCCTTAACTCTGCTTACTATTTCATTCAAAAGTTAATAAATTCCTCAAATTTAATGTCAAAAATATTAATGTCAGAAAGCTCCTAAGTATATGTTAACTGAAAAACGTGTTCTTACTTTACCCAAACTCTACCTTTTGGTGCTATTAATCTTGATTGTTTAAATATTGATGAGCATTCAACTGATTATTTCAATTTGTATTTAATTGATGCTGCTTACCCGTTATATAAAAACTAGATATATTTTGAGATCCTTTCTGATTAAAAACAGTAAAATGATCCATTTCGAACCATGAGAAGCTTTTCTGCTTGTGTACTATAATAGAGCATGCACCCAGAACTCCTGACAGTTGTTCAGATAGAATAAATATCCGTTAAAAAGGAACTAAAGAAATACTATTGAGACATAACTCATTGTCTGTATTTCTCTTTGGATTACATTTGTTAGATTTGCACTTCTGACCATAACGCAGTAATTTGAATCAGTTTTCTCTCCCACCAAAAAACACTAAAAATATAAGCAAAATATACAGAATACCTCTACAGATATTAGAAAACACACAAACCAGGACTGTTATCCCTGAGACAACAGAATAAATGAGATGAGCCTTCCAAACACTCTAGATTTTTGCCTGATAGCACTTTCTGATTGCAGAACAGGGAGGGATATCCCAAACAAAGCACAATAGGTCTCTAGTTCATGGTAAATCTGAATGCAAATATCTGCAATTACTATTTATTTCATCATTCAAATTTTAAATCTTTTTTTTTTTTTTTTTTTTTTTGAGTCGGAGTCTCACTCTCTCGCCCAGGCTGGAGTGCAATAGCATGCTCATGGCCACTGCAGTCTCCACCTACTGTGCTCAGGTGATCCTTCTGCCTCAGCCTTCCAAGTAACTGGAACCACAGGCGCACATGTGCCACCACGCCCGGCTAATTTTTTGATTTATTGTAGAGACAAGGTCTCACCATGTTTCTCAGGCTGGTCTCGAACCCCTGAGCTCAAGCAATCCTCTTGCCTCCGCCTCCCAAAGTGCCGGGATTACAGGCTTCAGCCACCATACCTAGCTAAATTTTAAACTCTTAATGGAATCTAAAAGGACTTTAAATTCTTCATATGATGTACTGTTGTAGAAGAGTTTGAACTTAATAAGACTGTCAAATACAAATAGGTTCAAAATTGGAAAATCTATTAGAAACAACAGATCATTTTAAAAATAAAACAATCAGTTTAGCAGATACAGAAATAACATGTTTAAATCTTTAAAGAAACTTTTTATTTTAACAAATTAAACATCAAGAACTTAGCAAAGCAGAAATAGGAAGTAATTATGAAACATGATAAAGAACTTCTAAAACCACTGGTCAATATGAAAACAATAAAGCACTAGAGGTCTTCTCATTAAAAACAGTAAAAAAACACAAATGCTCACACCACCTTTGGTACTTAATAGTATTCTAGGATCAATAAGATGCCTAATAATAGGAAACTGGTTAAAAACATATGTATGTATATATGAAATAACCATTTACAATGGTGTTGTAAATAATTTAAAAGGAAGCATCTAAATGACTTCTTAATACTTCATAATATTCAATTTTAAAGATATAATATTATTTATCTTATTATTCAGCTGTTGTTAGACATTCCTAGAACATAAAAAGTTAAGGATAAATAAAATACAGCCAATTTTAACAATAGGTACTTCTTAGTATGATATTTTTTGCCTTACTATGACTTCCAAAATAAGTATGAATTACTTTTATGATTAGAATGATATTTTATTTTTAAAAATTAAAACGATACCTACATATGTATACACATGCTTTTACAAACATAGAGAAAGTATAGAAGACCATACAACAAACTGAATATTGAATAACTTTAAAGTTGGTGGCATGGAAGTCTGTGGACTAGGGGCGAAGATCTCTATATTATTTGAATTGTTATAGGCGCATGTAAAAAATACAATAAAATAAATTCATTCACAGAACTATCATAAATAAAAGAAAAGAAAAAGTGACATTCTATTTGCCAAATATGACATATTGGTATTTTTAAACTATTTTTAGCACAGATAACCTAATAAGAAAAATACAAACACAACTATAAAAAATGTCAAGATAATATTAAAGGGAAAGTGAAAGGCAAAGAATTTGAAGAAACATGTATCCCCAGAAGCATATAAAAATCAGTCAACTGTGCATATTTCAAATAATAAAAATCTAAAGAATCTGTCAACATTTTGCCAAATTGACAAATATTCCAAAAAAAATATGAGTTGCTAAGATTATTGTTGAGAAAAATTGTCTTATAAACTACTATGAAAAGTTACATTGGAATTTTTTTCTTGCAAATAATTTGGTAATATATACATAGGACCATAAACATTTCTTACTGTTGAAATCAATAATTCCATTTAAAGAAATTTACCCTAAATAAATGATAAGAGATCTAAAAGAAAATGTGTGTTAAAAATAAGTATTGCAGTATGTTTATAATGGAAATAATCTAAAGTAAAATAATAGGAGGATGGCATATTAAATATAATGTATTCAAACTATAAACTCTTACAGTCTTTGGGTAGCTTAAACTAATTTTAATTTCTGGTGTAACCAGAAATCTTGAACCATGAAATGCCTTGCTACAAGTCCTGTTTGGCCTTAGAGACTAGCTGGTCAAATCTCTGCTTTTCTAGGCAAGGGCAAACATTCCTTTTTTACAGTTTATGTAATCTCTATTTAAACTGGAAATCCCTCTCAAATTGAAGAGTGATTTCAGCTTCTCTGGCCTTCAGTAGTGCTCCAGTCAGGTCTTCATCTGGTCTGTTCTGACTTTCCAGATTCTTCCTAGATCTGTGGCATTCTGTGTGGGTGGGCTAAACACTGAGTACACAGGAAGGTGCAGTAGTTTATTACATTTGGCCAAAGCCTACGAAGTAAGATTAACAGATTAGAATAAGATGCAAGGTCATAAAAATATTATTCTGGATGGTAAGAATAGCAGACACTGCAGAGTCTTATTCATAATAAGAAATCATTGTGTCGACACATCTCTGAGTCATATGAAATGTGTTATCTAAAAAAAGCTTGGGGCATTACAGTCCAGAGAAACACGGCAGTTGGACTTAACATTTCATTTATCATGATATAAAGATTAAATACCAAATTACTAAACAGAAGCTACTTAAGTTTCGCCATCGTTCTCATGGTAGATGTAAGACTGCGATATTAACTATAGACAGGAGCCCCGTGAGACACACTCCCCTTGCACAAGAAGACAATAATCACACAAATCAGGCATTGACTCATGCTACTTTGGCAGCCTGTGTAATGTCATAGAAAGGACTGAATTCTCAGTCATTTTAAAAATATTGCTTTGACTATTATTTCCTCATTGTGTAAAATCCATTTCGGTGTGCAAACATTTAAAATATTTGCCTTTGTTAGCACCTGAGACCCACTGATGATAACATTGTCCTCACTCCTACGTTGCTCATCAACTTACAGAGATGCATTTATGAGGTTGATATAAACACTTAATACAAAAAGTAATTTAGAGGGGCAGTGGACGGGCTCGGTGGCTCAGCCTGTAATCCTGCGCTTTGGGAGGCTGAGGTGAGTGAATTGCCTGAGCCCGAGGGTTCGAGACCCGCCTGGGCAATTTGGCGAGACCTCATCTCTACAGTAAAAATCAAAAAATTAGCCAGGCTTGGTAGCGCACGCCTGTAGTTCCAGCTATTTGGAAGGCTGAGTGGAAGGATCGCCGGAGTCCAGCAGGTCGAGGCTGCAGTGGCCAGGAGCATGCCACTGCACTCCAGTCTGGGCTACAGAGTGAGACTTCAACTCAGAAAAAAACAAAAACAAAAAAATAAATAAAAATAATAATAATTTAGAGGGAAATGGAGATGTAACAAGAAATGCTTAGACTCATCCAGTTATTTTTAAAATTTTTGTTCTTTATTTTAATTTTTTGAGTTAATCTAATAAACTACCAAATCTAAAACTAGTTTTAAAACAAAAAGTGGATCATGAAGGAATTTTGTTTTTAAACGTCAGGTGTCCAGAGTTTAGTTCATCAGAGTCCTTCCTTCCTGGCTTACTATCATCTCTACTAACCTCTCTCCTGCTTTAATTTAATATGCTTCTTTCCCCCTTCACCCCTATTCTTGCCCTCAGTCACCCATTGTAATATATTTAATTCATGTCCTTATTATATATGCATTTGCTGAAATCTACAGTATTCTTATGTGTGACAATTCACGTAATTAAATTGTACTCTAAATCTCAACTCATTATTTCATACTTGACACTACACCTTTAAAACATATCCACGTGCTGCGTCTATATCTTGTTCATTTCTTCTGATACGGCCAAAATGAATTCCATTATGCACATATACTACATTTTTCTTATCCACCCCCCTACTGAGTGTGTCTAGGTTGCCTCCAACTTTTGCTACTTACTGCAAGTGATTGCTGTGGTGAATATCGACGATGGTCCATGTTTCCTCACAGACCAGCTAAAGTTTTCCCCTGAAGATATGTCCTGGATTAAGATTGTCAGGGTAAGGCACAAGTATCTGTTTCCATCTCCCGACCTGTCCCAGGGCCTGATCTCTAGAATTCACAGCAGGCCATCAGAAAAATTCCTATATCTATCCCAAATGTCATCTCTCATTGTGTCCTTCATTTTTGAGCTCTAAGTGAACCCTGAATCCCTTCAGAAGACATTATATCCCCTGCAGCTCTCACACGTCGAGGCTGTTATTCCTCCCTAGTCCTTGAATTCCAACATATTAATAAGGAGCAGGTGTTCTCTCTGACTCTTTTTGCTGGTTCAAGTCCATTCTCTCCTCTTTTCCCTAAAGCCCTGCAACTTGGAATCCCATGCTACCACAATGCATCACAAAACCCACCTCATTGGTGCTGACCCCATCCACACCTGTTCATTCTAACTGTCTCGGAGATGATAAGCTCATACCTTCTTCTTTTAAACATCTAACGCCTTCTAACACATTTTCTATCTCAATGGACTTTGCTGAAAAAAGAGAACTACTCAGAAACCCCTCACCCTTTTCTGTATTCATCCAACATTTGTGGGCATACACTCAGCTTCTCCCATACATAGTTCAGTACAGGAGACCTCCAAGCTTTGTCAAAGGCCCAGTGCTCTGATTGTGTACTAGATGCCACTTCTGTCACCTGCTCAAAGACACTGCTTTCACAATTCTCTCCTTCTGTCACCTGCATGAGCAACTTTTCTTCCCCTCTCTACTAGATCTTTCCTGAGAATACACTCATGCTATTATTTCTACTGTGTTAAATTTAAAAACATAACACTCCCTGTATCAGTTCTCTCTCCAGCTGCTGTCCTATTTCTCTATTTTTGGCTATAGCAAAACTCCTTGAAAGAGATGTCTGATCTTGCCATCTCCAATTCCTCTCCCTTCTATTCATTGTTAATCTACTCCAAGCAGATATGTCCCACTCCTACTCCAAAGTTTCTCTTGTCAAGGTCAAAATGGCTCCTAGGTTGCCATGTGGTCAATGTTTAGTCCTTACCTTTTTGAAACTATCAGCGCCATTTTGAACAGTTGAGCACTTCCTAAAACATTTTCCTTCTGTTGGATTCCAGAATACCATTCTCTTGGTCTCTCTCTTACTTCAATGGTCCTGCTTAGTTTTTTAGATGAGTGTGTCTTCCTACATCCCTAGACCGTGCAGTTACTTAACCTCACTGAGTGTTGGTTTGTCATCTACTTTGCATAGTTATTATGAGGATTCAATAAAATAACTCATGTCAAGAACCAAGGATTAAGCTTAGAGCACAGACTTTCAATGAATGACAGTTATTACCCTTGATAATAGCAAATAAAATATTTTAGAACAATTAGAATTCTCAATTTAAAAATAACAAAGACAATGTCCACCATAATTTTTAGTAAACTTTTCTAGGAGTTCATAAAAAGTAAAAGGTCGCAAGTTTACCCTTTAAAAGAAATACACACCAATAAAATGATAGCTAATTTTATTTCTTAATGTGAAAATTTCCAACATTACAGCACTTAAATATAATCAGGAAACTGAAATGCTAAATGTCAACATAAATAGAAGATGCCAAGCACACATATTTGAAGAACACCAGTATCTATTACCATCAATATATAAAACAAATATTATTGAAGGCAATTATATACTTTTTAGCTTATAATGTCATTATGAAATTTTGAGAGTTCAAACTAAGGAAAACGACACTAGGAAAATGTTATTAGTTACAATAGGCCAATGTATGCTACAGTTATAAACAACCCCAAAATTTCAATGACTTACAGCAATATAGATTTGTGAGGATTTTTCCTCACCCATGTCACATGTCATCATGCACAGGGCTCTGCCTCATGATGTTTTGACTCTAGAACTCAGGCTGACAGGGCAGCCACTCTCTGGAACGGTGCCCATCACTCTAATGGTGAGTGTGGGAAAGGTATAGCAAAGCTTTCTGGCTTCTTAACGCTACCACTGAAAGTGATACACATCACTTTCTTCACATGTCGCAGGCTAACATGAGTCATTTTGCAACACATAATTGCAATTGGGTGGGGCATGTAATCCTTTCTTGTGCTTGGAAGAGAGCTGGAATATTTGTGAACAGCTCTGGTTGCCCAAGTTCAATATTCAGAGTTCAGTATGCAGTTTCTTTGACTTCTTAAATGGGAAGAATCCCTTAACAACCCTCAATAGTCCTTATACATAACACAGGCAGGCAAAAACATTCTCTAGAAATGGAAGACATATTTATACTTTCAGCAGCAAATCTGAACTTAGATCTGCAAAAGAGAAAGTTCCTTTGAGGTAGCAAGACTTGTTGATACAAGTATCGAACTAGGAATTGGTATGTCTGTCTAAGCTTTACAACTGATATCTTCTGTGGCCCAAGGCAAGTTGTTTAATAACACCATCCTTCAAGAAAATAAGGAGACATAATGACTGATTGACAGTGGAACATTTCTGAGCAGAGTAAGGAGGTGATGGAGATTAATAGTGAAATCTTCCCATCAGATGGAAGCCTGAACTGCTCAGTGACTGACACTGAAGAAGCAAAGCACTGACATGTAAAGTGCTTCAAATCCTATGTGACGGGCTGTCTATATTGTAAAGAATTATTATATACGAGCATGTCATATTCCCTTCTTGGTTTCATAGTGATGGAAAAAGAAAACCCATATGCTCGAATCTGGCTTTGAATTTTCCCTGTAGTAATATAAGCATTATCAGGAACTAGCTACATAATATTATATTTATCACATATCCCCATGTGCATGTCTGCATTACCTAGTAAAGCGTCCCAAGAGAAGGAAGTAGAAATAATTTTTGTAGAGGCAAACAATTTCCCATGCAAGGTTATAAATAATGGCATGCTGGAAGCAGACATTGCTAGTAATAAGTTGCAATGCTCTCAGTGATCACAGCTCAAACTCTACCAGATCACAATATTTGAACAATTAAAACTTTTTTGACAAAGCATTTCAGAACACAGATATTATGCAGAACAGCACACTGTATGCTTTACAATTTATTTTCCCCATTTTTCTTCCCTTTTTCAAGTGATATAAGCAATGTACAAATATTTTCTCAATTCAAAATTCAAGCAATAGAGACATTTATAGGATAAAACCCACCCCCCACCTCCCCGCCCACAGGGAATGGTAACTCTTTGTTGACAAGAGTCACTTTACTTACATGATAATACACACACTTTTTAAATGCTTTTTCTACATGAATAACATGAAAGCCTATATATTAAAATATAATTATTTTTCTCTTAGCAATATGACTTGCAGAGATTTTCATGTAAATACATATAGCTTCACACTATCTTTTAATTGGCTACATAGAATAGTTATGCATTATTATTAAACATGTCCCCTGTTGACAGTTATTTAGGCCAATTTTTAAATCTTTATTTTTAAAGATTCGGTACAATCTTTTTAAAACACATATGTAAGGTAGAATTTTAGTAGTGGACTTGTTGAGTTAATGCTAAACTTTTGATAGATTCTGTGATATTGCTTTCCCAATAGACTCCACCATTTTACACTCGGATCCGAGTGTATGAGAGTGCTACTTGCCCTGCAATCCAACAGCTTGTGCCAATCTAATGTATGAAAAATATCTTATTTTCAGCTTACTTCTTCCTGATTTGAAATATACATTAGGGACCAGGAATGATGGCTCACGCCTGCAATCCCAGCACTTTAGAAGGCCGAGGAGAGAAACGCTTGAGCCTCGAAGTTTGAGACCTCATCTCTATAAAAAACTTAGTCAGTGGTGGCATCCACTTGTAGTCCCAGCTACTGGAGAAACTGAGGCAGAAGAAATGCCTGAGCCCAGGAGGCTGAAGCTGCAGTGAGCTGTGATGATGCCTCTACACTCCAGTCTGGGCAACAGAGTGAGGCCCTGACTCAAAAAATAAATAAATAAACACACACACACACACACACACACACACACACACACACACACACACACACCAGGGTGTTTTTATTATATTATACTTTGATGAACAGAAATTCATATTTATAGACATTTTTTCAACTATATAATTTGTTTTTCTTACTGTTTTGTAGAAACAGTGTAGATATTCTGGATAGCAACCTGTTGTCTGCTAAATACACTGTAAATATTTTCCCAGTAGAGTAAAACTTTTTGAACTTTATATTTAGTGGTTTTTGTTATAAGAAGTTTACATTTTTATGTACCCAAATCTGGTCTTACGCCGTATGACTGCTATCCTTATGTCTTGCTTAGGAAGACTTTCTCCTCTCCAAGTTAATGCAATTATTATTTTATTCTTTCTTCAAATCCTATCTTTTAAAGCTAGGTTACTGAAGTGATACTTACAAGAAGTAAACTTTATGTTTTTTAGTGCACAAGTTTTGACAAATGCATGTAGTTATAAGACCATTACCAAAAGCAAGATACAGAATGACTCCATCACCTCAAAAAAAAAAAATCCCTCACGGCATTTTATTGTTAATCCTTGCCCCAGTACCTTGGCTCTGGCAACTACTATTTCTTTTTCTATACCTATAGTTTTGCCTCTTCCATAAAGTCATATAAATGGAGTCATATACTATGTAGCCTCTGAGTCTGGCATCTTTTATTTAACATAAGATGTTTAAGATTCATCTCATGTAGTCGAATATATTAGCATATGTTTCCTTTCCATTGCTGAGAAGTATTTCATTACGCAGATCCACAACAGTTTGCTTTACCATTTACCAATTGAAGGACATTTTGGGTAGTTTTCACTTTGAGTGATTATAAATAAAACTGATAAAAATATTCACTACAAGATTTTTGTGTAAATATGTTTTTATTTATCTTAGGTAAGTATCTAGAAGTAGGAATGCAAAATCATGGAACTGCTAAACTTTTTTTCAAAGGGGCTATAGTATGTTGCGTTTGCACCAGCAATTTATGAAGGTGCCAGCAGTCCTGTCTCCTCACCAGCACTTGGAATTGTTGATTTGGATTTTGTTTTGTTTTATTTCTTTAGTCATTCTAATAATTGTGTAGTGACATGACATTGTGGTTTTAATTTGTATCTCCCTTGTGACTAAACATGTTTGTAGTGACTCTTGTATGTTTATGTGCCATTCATATATCTTCTTGGGTACAATATCCGTTCAAATCATTTATCTACTTTTTATTGACTTGTTTCATTGTTGTGTTTTGAAAGTTATTTCTGTATTCTAAATACAAGTTCTCAATCAAATATGTAAATTTTCTCTCAGTCTGTGATTCACCGTTGTACTCTCCTAACAGTGTTTATCAAAGACCCAGAGGTTCTTAATTTTGAAGAAGTCCAATTTATCAGTATGCTCTTTTATGAATCATGCTTTTGGTGTCTTATCTAAGAAATATTTGCCTAACCCAGTGTCATGAAAAATTTCTCCTATATTTTCTTTGAGGAGTTCTATAGTGCAGGCTGTATATTTAGGTCTATGGTATATTTTCAGTTATGAATTATATTAGTTGGCTAGAACTTCCATAACAAAATACCATAGGCCAGATGACCTAAACAACAGAAATTTGTTTTCTTACAGTTCTGGAGACTAGAAATCAGGATCGCGGTGTCGGCAGGGCTGGTTTCCTCTAAGACCAATCTCCTTGGCTTGAAGATGGCCGTCTCCTCACCATGTCATCACATGGCCTTTCCTCTGTGTCTTCCTATCCCTGGTGTCTCTATATGTTCTAATCTTCCTATTTGTAATTGTCTGTGTCCTTTTTTTTGACGTATGTCCTGGGTCTTGAGGTTGAGGCTATAATATGTGCCTATTCTTCCCCTAGTGGAAAAAAATGTCTGCTCGTCTAGGCCCAAAACATTTTCCTGCCCTCCCAGCAAAGACAGAGGTCTGTTTCTTTGTTTATACTGAATAACAGTGAGATTTCACCTGTGCTTGGGGTCATCTTTGTTTGTCACCCTTCTCTAGGGCTTAAAGTGCTTGTTCCCTAAGAGAGAAAGACAATGAATCACTTCATGCTTTTCTCACAGTTGAAGCCACTCCCTTGTTACGAACCAAGCAGTCCTTGGTCTCCTACACTAGGACCCATGAACACTGGTGAAATCTGCAGAGAAAAGCCTCCAAGTACATGCAAACTCATTCTCAACCTTTGGGAACTTTATAAAAGTTTAGCTGAAGACATCTTTGCTACTGTGTATGGTGAATGTTTTCCTTGTTCTACAAATGAGAAAGTAGTAACAACCTCACATTCCTTGGAGATGCCTCTCTTCCCTGTGATTTCTGGCTTGTCAGCTGCCTGAAACCTCAGATCTCATTTGAATTTCTTGTGGTTTTGAGAAAAGTTGGAACTTTGTATATTTTCTGACTTTTTCTGTTATTAGGATAGGAAATACTCATTCTAGGTTTCCATAACCTTTCAAAATTCTACGGTACTATTTTAATTCTTTTACGTTATTTATGGATTCAGATTTTCTTTTATGTATCCCAGTAAAGGTTCATTTTTAAAATAATATTCTTAAATATACTTTAATTGATTTATTTATTGGTATTTTACAATTTTTACTATTGTTATTTTGCTATTCTTAGCAGTATATTACTTTATTATAGCTTTAAACTGTTATCACTAGTGTATGAAAATAAACAATTTTTGTAAATTGATCTAGCAAATACTGTATTTTAAAAATTAAATATAAAAGTTTCAGTAGGTTCCCTTGAATTTTCTAGTCCAGTGATCCTAATCACTGTGAGTAGTGAGATTTTTCTTTTCCATATGAACAATTTACATTTTTTTATTAATACCTGTAACATAATGTTGCATATTAGCAGTATTAGCTGGAGTCTCTGTCCTACTTCTAATTTTTGTGACTTTTAATATTGCACTATTAAATTTGTTTAGTTTTAGTCTCTGATAGATATATACTCTATATCAGATCAAGAATGTTTCTTTCTTCTCCCAGGGAATTGATTTTTGTTGTTATTATTGTTTTAATTTGGAATAGGTATTTAATTTTGAATGACATATAGTGGAATAATGATGTTTATTTTCCTTTATTAATCTTTCAGGAGATAAAATTAGCAGATTTTCTAATGATGAACTATCCTTGCATTCCTGAAATGCAACCTAATTGGTCATATTCGATTTTTCTTTAGTATAACTGAATTTTTCCTGGTAATGTTTAGGGTTTTCCAGTGTTATTTATTAGTGCTATTGGTTTACAGCATTTGTGTATGTACTTAGGGAAGGAATGAGGTCTTTGATAGATTTTGGTATTTGGGTAATACTAGCTTTATTGAGTTGTGAAGTTTTCTGTATGTTATGCTTGGGAAGATTTTATCTAAAATAAAAATTATATGTTATTTGAAAATTTGATAGATCTTCATAGTAATTTATTTTCCACTGATACCATTATTAGGAATAGCATTTTGAATACCAATTAAAATGTTCTAAATGATATTGATTTAGTCAGATATTCTAATTCTTTTTTATAATTTACATTTCCCAAGGAAATTATCATTTTATCCAATTCTCATGTGTCATTGCATAAAGTTATACTTAGAATTTTGTAGTAAGTTGCAATCACCTCAATAAATGTATATTTACTTTCCAATTTTAAATTATTCATGTGGATCTTTCCTTTTTTTTTTTAAATCAACCCTTTTCTAAAAATTAAAAATGTCATTATGAAACAGTTGAAAAGTGGAGATACACAGTAGTCACTACTCATTAACACCTAGGCAGGTGTTTTGAAAACTCTATTTCTGGTAGTAAGAATATTTCCTTGATTAGAACCTGGTTCTTCTCCTGTCTTTTGTTGTATGAGACCCCGTAGCTCCAACTGCACACATGTTTCTTCATAGTCCATTAGTCTCCATAGATAGAGTGTACATTGTGCAATACGATCCATTATTGGCTATATAGATGCCATTGTACTTCTCTTGCTGACGTAAATTTGAGTTCACAAGGATGTTTCACAATTCTCTCAAAGATTGTGAATTATTGCATGTAGTCAATTCTATGTATCTGTAACCACATCCAAAGGTTTTCCACAGGCATAATTCACAAATCTGATTTTTCTTCTTTTTTAAGTCTTCCTCTCTCAACAAAATGGCATCTCCCTAAGGGTCATCTAAAACAATAGGTTTGGAAAGAAAGAAAAGTACATTAATCTAGATCTCTGTCTGTTTAGTTTATCTGCCAAACTATGAAGTTTTAATAGGTTTGTCTTGTTCAATGCCTTTTAAAAGCTGTTAGCTCTCAGTCGGGCTCGGTGGCTCAGCCTGTAATCCCGCGCTTTGGGAGGCTAAGATGAGTGAATTGCAGGAGCCCACGGGTTCGAGACCCGCCTGGGCAACTTGGCGAGACCTCGTCTCTACAATAAACCAAAGAATTAGCCGGGCGTGGTAGCGCACGCCTGTAATTCCGGCTACTCGGAAGGCTGAGGCAGAAGGATCGCCGGAGCCCAGCAGGTCGAGGCTGCGGTGGCCGGGAGCGGCCACTGCACTCCAGTCTGGGCAACGGAGTGAAACTCTGACTCAAAATAATAATAATAATAATAATAATAATAATAATAAAAGCTGTTAACTCTCAATATGTGAGGTTAAAAAGCAATCAGTTCTTCCAACTATAAAAGACTTCACATTTTTACCTCTCTTGGATTTTTTATTATTTATTTTTTCTTTCTTTTTTTATCCATTTATTTGTTTGTTTATGTATGTATTTATTTATTTTTGGTCTCTGCTTTCAACGTGGTTAATTCTTGTGTGAGATTCTCTTTCTAATACCTTACAAGGGACCTCCAACACACCTTACCAACTGTCTCTTTCCCAACCTCTTCCCCTAGAGCTATAGGTCTGGTGGGCACTTTGCCTTTTGAATTATTGTAGGCAACTGTTTTGCCAGATGTATCCTAACTGCATACTATAAGTCTCCATCTATCTTTTGTTGTTCAATACCAGCCTCCTCACCACTCACTCATCAACTTTTAACCCACTGCTACATATTTTAAATTTTTTGTGACAGGAACTCTCCAGTGAAAGGCCATACTTTTTGTTATTGACAGTTTCACAGTTTGCTATGTTAAAAAAAAAATTCAAAGTATTAGGGAATTAATAAAATGATGCATTGCTTATTGTTCATCTTCTTGGTCTGGCAATCCATAGATATGCAGAGTCTTCTGCTTCTAGGCAGAGGTAGGATAAAAGCTTTAGAGAAAGCACACCTGACTCTTGACTCCCTTAGCATGGAAGGGTTTCTCATCATTTCTATCAGCATTCCATTGCTGAAACTACAATGTAAGGTAAGATGAAAAATATATATGTCAGCTAGCAGCTGCCTCTCACCAAAATTTTATATGGTAGAAGAACGAACATACATTTTTGGGTAGACTGGGCTGTGTTTGCCATTGACTTTGGTTATGATCAGTTTTCTTGATCAATTATCTTTCCTCTAATGTAATTTTTCTATATCTAAGGGTTTAGACATCTAAAAATACATTTGCTCCTTGAACAATGGGGAAATTGAAGCACCAACTCCCTGCACAGTTAAAAATATGTGTGTACGTTTTTGGGGAGTTAAAAGTTAACTACTAATAGCCTACTGTTGGCCAGAGGCTGCATCAATAATAAGCAATTGATTAATAGATATTTTATATAGCAATGTATTATATACTGTATTTTTGCCAATAAAGCAAACCAGAAATGAAATGTTATTAAGAAAAGCATAAGGAAGATAAAATACATTTATAGTACTGGACTGTATCTATTGATAACAGAAGTTCCTGTTGTCTGTGTACTAGATGAATCAACTGTCTGAAATGACAGGCAGCCACAGCTGCAGACCTCAATCTATGGAACATATTAAACAATTCAACTTTTCCTTGTGACATCATGACTTTGCTTCTTGTGAGCAATTTCAGCATCACTAGTGGCACTTCATATGATTAATATGTTACTGTGCTAAATACAAATGAAACATATGCAAGAACTGTTAAAGATCACCTTTTACTGTGATACACAATTTGCTGGAGAGATGAAGCACTCAAGCAGAAATAATTAGCATCACATGACTTTTTTTTTCACATGACATTTTAAGTGGATACTCACAACACTTGAGCTCACTGCAACTGCAACAGGAGGTGGCTATGAAATTTTTACAGTTAATTTTATGCAGTTATGATTTAAAACTGCATCTTTTTGTTTACATTTCTGTCAGCTGAGAATGATTCTGTATGTAGTCTGCTTGTGTGCATACATTTTGTTATTTTTAACATTTTACAGTAGATTTATGTATATTTTACAGTAGTAAATGATAACCTAGACTAGTATCTACATAGACTTTATGTATCCATGACATACTTAACTTTTTTTTTTTCCAATTGAAGATCTCACTCTGTTGCCCAGACTGGAGTGCAATGGCAAAATCACATCTCACCATAGCCTCCAGCTCAGGTGATCTTCCCACCTCAGCCTCCTAAGTAAGTAGCTGAGACAACAGCCTTGTGCCAACACACTTAGCTAATTTTTTTTATTTATTTATTTATTTATTTTTTGTAGAGACGAAGTCTTGATATGTTGCCCAGACTGGTCTTGAACTCCTAGCCTTGTGCCAACACACTTAATTTTTTTTTTTTTTTGTAGAGATGAAGGCTTGCTATGTTTCCCAGACTGGTCTTGAACTCCTAGCCTCGAGTGATCTTCCCACTTCAGCCTCCAAAAATGCTGGTATTACAGGCATGAGCCACCATGTCCAGTCATTTTGTCTTAATTTTTAACATTTCTAGATTATGCAGTTCATCTGAGCTTTTTCAAATAACTACAACTCTCCAAAAATGTTCTCAATTTATTTATTGAAAAAAATTCATGCATAAGTGGATTCATGCAGTTCAAACCTGTGTTGTTCAAGGATCAACTACACATAATTAAATAGCTATTTTTCTAATAATGTTTAGATTCTAATTAATATCTTCACCAAATAATATGAGACTAGTGTGATTTCACTTTCCTTTCCCAAAACTCTGAAGCCTCCCAAGTTGAGATTGTTTGGGATATTTATTTTATTTTTATATTAAGCACCAAAAGTATTCAGATGTTGAATCAATTGTCCACATCTCATTTCTCGTTACTTTGTATTGAAGTGAAGTAATACTTTGTATTTCTCCTTTTTTACTTTATTATTACATTCACTTTATACTTTAAGTAATTATTTCAAAAAAGGTGTAGAGGTAACAAACTTTGTGAATTTCTGTTTGTCGAGAAGTATTTTCACTCTGTTTTCCTTCCTGAAGATTACTGAGTATAGATTCTTATGAAGACAATGTTTCACTAATTTCTTTCTTCAGCTCTTAAATTTATTTTAGTGTTTAGTAGCCTCTTCCATCTTTCTCTGAAAGTTTTGGCATATGGCTATTGAAACTTCTGAATCTATTTCTCATGTATTTTAATCTTTCTCTCATATGTTTTCTTTCTTGGCCTTTTTGACTTATGAAGAACTCCTCAACTGTCTTCCACATCACCACTTTACTCTTTAGACATTTTCTTTCTGTTAGATTCACTTATTAATTTTTAAATTGTATTGAAAAACAAAAGTTTAATTTTGTCTGTTAATGAAAAAGCTAACAACATTCATATATTTATTGTAAACTCTATTTTGTTTTATGAACTTTATTTCCTTAGATAGTCATTCTTTGGTAGAATGTGATGCTTCTTTCATACTGTCACTTTCCCATAAATATTTATTGATTCTGTATTTGAAAATTACTGCTTGCTTGTCCATGTGATTTACTATAGTCCACTTTCCATCCTATGAGTTAAAGCTTGATTGGGGTGGTGGACAGAGTATGCCAGTTCTCCACGTAAAGAGGTTTTCTGAACCTCTTAAGACTTAGCAACTATCTATAGGACTATTATACATTTGTTAACTTCACAGACAATTCATAGACAATTTCCTCTGCTTTTGTGGTGCAATACTTCTTTCAACTTATGCCTGGCAAAAGAAGGGAAATGTGGTTACTCATAAGCTCTAAATGAAGATTTCTAATTAATTACCCTTAAAAATTTGACCATGGTCCTGCCTATTTTTATGTTCATTTTTTCATAGTTTGTAGCTACTATATAGCTATGTATTCTATTCTCATAACAATATTATCCTATGTGTTTTGGCTATACTTTCATAATATATATTTTTCCCCATTGATCTGATATAGAATCAATGCAAATTTAGGAGATCATATGGAATGTGTGTGGATCAGATGATACTTCTTTGGAAAACCATATGCAATATTTGGTAGCATGTAATTTAGTTATAGTCAAATATTTTCCCTAAAATATGATATAAAAGGCTTTATAAAGGGCTAGTGATTACTTTTTTATACACAAATATAGTTATACTGACAACAAAGATAAATTAAATAAAGAGGAAAATCAATTTACTTTGAAGAATACAAAGAAGTTATTCCCATTTTCTCAGGCCACACAAGCCTGAAGGCAGATTTGGAGTGTCAGGATTAGTAATAAACAGCATTATGCTATCTTTCATTCCCTGAGCTTCTGAAGACACCTTCCAGTCCTCACAATCACCTGCCCTTCTTCTAGTCTCTAAGGACCAGCACAGGTGGGCTCACACTCCTGGGCAACTTGGCAAGACCTCATCTCTACAATAAATCAAAAAATTAACCAGGCGTGGTAACGCGCACCTGTAGTTTCAGCTACTTGGAAGGCTGAGGTGGAAGGATCACCTGAGCCCAGTGGGTCAAGGCTGTGGGGGCCGTGAGCATGCCGCTACACTCCAACCTGGGTGAAAGATCAAGACTCCAACTCAAAAAAAAAAATAGCTTTTTTGTTATTGTTTTGCTCATGTGCCATTCTCCCCCTAAAACTCAATTATGGATACCTAACCATTGGAGCTGGCATTACACACACCCATGCATTTGTCACCTCTCCCATCTGATGGCAAAACATGGCTACATATTAGACCAAGTCTGTGTATTCAATTCTCTCTCCCACAGTTTGAACTTTTCCTATAAGGCAAGTCCTGATGCAAAGAGACCTTTCCCTGGTAGCCATCTCATTATTCTGCCGGTGGTGCCCAAACATTTCTGAATCGAAATGGATATGCAGACAACTGAGGCCTTCCCCCACAAAATATAGACTATATTTAACCTCCTGTAAAATTAGCAAAGAAAATATGTAATACGTAATAATCCTATTTGATAAGCATTCAGTGGAAATTTACATAACACAGGAATCTGATGGTGCACAAAGCAGTGATTCATTTGCAAGGCTGGCTGATGTCATAAACCAGAAGAGGTGAGGAGGAGAAGTTTATGGGCAGTAGCAGTTCCCTCTGAGTAAATTATGGCTGTGTATTCATTCTGGGACATTTACTACTTTCTCCCATAAATACAATTAATGTGCTGAATTTATTTTCAAAGCACAAAGCAGGGTTATAACTTATCTTAAAGTTTTTCAGTGGAGTAGCATATAAAACAACTTCAAAGGAAATTCTTTGGGGCTGGCTTTTTGAAGAATTCAACCAACATCTTCATTTTCCTTTTGGAGACTGTGGCACACATAAGCAGAATTTTCTTTCAGGATGTGGCACATTTTCAAAAGCAACAGACAGAAACTAAATGCTCAATTACTGTTTTCCCTTTATCATTCCTGTCTTTCTCCAAAAATCTGAATTTGACTTAAACATGGTGCTTTTAATTTTGAAGGAGTTCGTCGTCATGAATAAAACATACTCAGAAGTAACCATAAGCCATGGAAATTTACTTAAATTAGTTTTCAATTATCTAAAAATACACAGTTGAAAGGCAGCATTCACAGAAGTTTACCTGATGCCTCCAGAAATTCCCCAAGTTCATTTAAAACTCTAGATATCCACCAAGGTACTTAACATGTACTGAATTTATATTCCATTGTCTTTTTTTTAAAAAGAGAAAGAGAGAAAACAGTGAGTTTTTCACTAATTGAAATGGTAGGCATACAGAGAAAAATATACCTTACAGATTCAGTCTCCCTTTCCCAACACACATTCTCTCTCCTTTGTCTTTCACATAAACTCTGTGCTCATTCTTCAGTGTTTCCATCAAGAGGGGGAAAAAGAGCGCAGGTGGGGAATGGGTCCATCAAGCAGGCAATGGGGCATGCAGGCAGGCCACAGACCAAGTACTTAAGCAACCACACAAAACCACATGGCCGTAAATTACTGTCACTACTTTCCAAAAGTTCCCTGGATTGTACAAGATTGTCCATGCAATCATAATTACAAAGCAAGCTGTAGTAATCATTAAACAAACACTGTGACTTCTGCAGTCTTAAGCAAAATGCCTGTTCTCCTATCTAATGCTCATGTACAACATACAAATACCAAGTGGGAGGCAATAGCTCACATTTGGTCCTTGGGATACAGAGAGCATTAGACTCTGTCTTGGCCTTATTCTTCCCATCAGCAGTGCCATTTTGCATGGCCGTAGCTCACCAAAGTGTTGAAACAAGAACGTAATTAAAGTAGCTTTGGGGGACCATCTAGTAAAACTACTCAAAGTATACAGCAAGAAATTTATAAAGTTAAGTTATCCACAGGATGAAATTGCTACTTGGCACAACAATTATAGGTGATGTTTTACATTGGTTTTCACAGAGAAAAGTCAAGTTTTAAAACTGACATAAATTGATGCTTATTATGTGACGAGGTGCAAAGCTTTCTTCAAAATTATCTCCTTTTAATCTTCAATCAGTCCTACAAAACAGCTTAATTGTCTCCGCTTTATAGAAGAGGAAACTAAGGCTCAGAGTGGGGTAATTATTTACCATTTTCCATCATGAGTATATGCCAGAACCATGACTCAACCTCAGGGGTGTCTTTGAAGGCAATGATACTTTCACTGACTGCCCTGAGCTGGTGATAGAACATCTGGGAGAGAGATAAAGGGAAATAAGATACCATCCAACATTTTTTTTTTAAGATTTCACTTTAGAGATAAGGTAGCTTGCACAAATCCAATGAAACTACAAGTGTTATCACAAACAAAAGCCAATCAACCCAGCCAACACCTGGAAGAACACAGGTGCAGAATCTACCACAGGCAAAAACAAAACCTAACTCTAAAAAACATTTCTTTACATATCTTTACTGCGAGCTGATTTGCAAAGCACGCTGTTAGATGTTGGTAAAATAGAGATGAATAGGGTATAGTCCCTGTGCTACATAAGCTCGGTAGATGGTGGAAAAGAACCAAGGTAGAGAAAAATATATTTAGTGCTATAGTTCTCAGTTTCCCAAGAAAGATAAACTCCTCCCCCAACTTTCCTCCCCACCCCCACAGCTCTACCCCTCCAAAAGGCAAGCAAGCAGCAGTGTCTCTTGTGAAAATGTCAAATTGTGAGAGTGGTGACAGCCTCATGTCCAGGCTTCTGGAAGGATCTGAAGTGGCATGAAAGAGGAGAAGGCTGGTGAGAACAAGCTAGTGATGAATGCAGCTTTCCCAAGGCGGCCTTGGATGCCAGCCTGCAACAAGACAAAACCGCCCCTTGGAATCAAATCTCTATTTATTCCTTCCTAAACCAGCTCAGAAAGCAATTCTAGATCCATATGCTGCAAATCCCATTTTTTTTTAAAGTTGGATTTCCTGAAGTACAAATGTAGCCACTTTCAGTTCTTGCATAAGCCCTTACTCCCTGATAATGTGACTTTCCTCATTAACCACTATATCATAAGTCACAGCACCTGCAACCCTGAACCTCCTGCATTCCCCAGAGAGCTTCGTACATGCTGCTCTTTACCAGCATACATTCTAGACCCTTCTTTTCCTGTCTCTGTCAAATGCAGTTCATGCATCTCCAGATTTAGCAAGGCTGTTCTAGTTTCTCCAGGGAGGTCTAGGTGTATCTGTGTGACTTCATTTGTGATTCTCTTCAAAACATATTTTAGACACTGAAGATTCAGTAGTGTACAAGACAGAGCTGTGTTCTCCTAAAGTCTACATTACAAGTATAAGGACAAGATAATTTCGGATATTGGTAAGTGCTATGAGAAAAATAAAGAAGACAGTTCAGGGTTAATAACAGAGAAAGATATAACAGCTGGGGAGGACAGGGGACCTGATTTACCTAGAGTATGGCCCAAGAAAATGATGACTGAACTAAGCTGAGAACTACAGTGGCCTTCCAAAATAGAGGCAGTGGAAGAGTTGGTTTCCAAACAATAGCAAAAACAAGTTCAAGTGCTGTATCACAGCATTTCTCAAACAGCATTCTATTTGCTTTCCTACTTACAATCTAAATTTTTTGAGGAGGGCCCATGTCTTATTAATCTTTGCATCACCACCCTATACCCTAGTACCTGGCAAATGGATACTGAAACATGCTTGCTAAATTAAAGATGGCAAAAAAGTACCTGGCCTTAAGAAAAAATTTACATGAGTATCTATATGTGGAACATTGAACACTGTAATGGACAAACAATTTTCTAATTCTACAAATGTAATAGAATGTGGGGTATCTTGGCAGGACAGGGTCCAGAATGGCCTTGGGTGTGCCAAGTTAGAAAAACTCATTCTACGTTTTCATCATTTGCATCTACTATCATCAGGGTTATTGCATCTACTGATGTGCATTTGGTGTTAGAAAACCTTCTGGAGAGAGAAAAAGAAAAAAAACCTTACACTGCAAATATCACAGCTGTTCAGACATACCAGCCAATCTAGTGGGCCAGAAGGGTCCAAACTAAGCCAGACAGTAGACAAGAACCACAAGAGCTCTGAAAGAAAACTTGCTTCAAAGGAAAAAGAAAAATGGCCCCCCGTACCCTGCCAAGCCATGCATATCCAGAGGAAGTAATGGTTTCCAGTCATAAAAAACTGTCCTTAGCCAACAATTCTAGAGACACATGAGAGGAAAGGTTGTACATATGAAATAAAAGCAATCTTTCACTGAATTCTACATTTTGTGACCCAACCGCCCAGCTGTATCAAACCCTAATAGCATGACAGAGAGAGAAGAAGTTTTTTCTCTACATTTATGAAAGCCAGCTGAGCTGCAATAATATTGTAAAGATTAAGTACTGTAAAGATTAAGAACAGCATTGGATCACAATGATGCTACAGTAGAATCAGTAGTAGCTTAGTTTATTGGAACTCTGCCATCAGGGTATTGGCTGTAGAAATCTGGCTTATTGGGTATCACAGTAATCAACAAGATCATTTAATTTGTAAAGACACATTTAAGTCTTCTAAAGAATCTCAGAAATTCTTGGAGGAAGGAAACTGTGCAAAGTGTATTTTATATCCAAGGATGTAGAGATTTGTGAATATTGATGATAATCTCAGATCATGGTTCTGTGAAAGAAATTTATGGGAGGGTCAGGTTAACACAATATAGGTATCACTAGACTATAACATATACTAGGTATTTCTTATGGTCTAGCTTAATAGAGAGTTGAAATTTGGAGAATCTTGCCGTTTAAATGATTAGTATTTCCTAAACTAATATTTCTCAGTGTATGGGGAACATATAATGATATATCTAATATCACCTAAGGAGCTTTTTCAGAATCAGTTTTCCCAATTCTCCTTTCAACAGTTCCCAACCCTGAGGACTCCAGTATATTTCCATTCCCAAAGAACTGAGATGGGATATTTGTGTTTTGTAAAATCTCCCTAGATGATTCTATTTTCACATTCCCTCATTTCAGTCTATCTGAATTCCCCCTGATTAAGTCTATCTTAATTGAGAACAACCCTAATTGCTCTCTAATATCAGTTGCCTCAACCCAGGCTTTGACTAAAACCATATAGTAAATCAGAATTAGTACCATTCATGAGTACCTGAAGGACAAGTAAGTTAGGAGGCATGTTTTGGGTCGCAAGTAACAGCAAACCAAATTTAAAATATCTTAAAATCATAGGGTATTAACTATTGTACATTAAAATCTGAAGATACAGTGCTCTAGACCAACGTCGTCAAGAATGCAGATTCTTTCCCTTCTTCTAATGTATCTATGCCATCTATAGCACATCAACTCATCCTGTCATGGTTTCAAGACAGCTGTGACAGTCACAGGTATCACATGTAAATTCAATGTCATCAAAAGGAAGAACAGTGTTTCTTCTTGTGAGCTTCTTTTGTAAAAATATTAGTGAGAAAAATATTTCAACAAGCCATCTACCATGTTTTCCTTAATATCTCATTGCTGCCATTGTATCACAAGCACAGCCCCGGTCACTAGCAAGGGGATGGCCTCCATGACTGCATTAACCAATCTTGACTACTCAATAGATCACTGGGGCCCTAACCACCAGAGATCCTGATTTAATTAAAATAGGGTAGGACCTGAGATTTAAAAGTGTTTAAACTCCCCTGATAACCCCAATCTGTTGTAAGAGCTACATCAATCACATTTAACTAACACTTGTGATGCCTCAAACTCCTACCCACATACAGAAAGTAACTGAATAAAAGCAGGTTTATATTAAGAAAAAGAAAGAGAAGAATGGATATTAGGTGGACCACAAGAAATATCACAGGCATTCTGAGCTTCTCTATAAAGTCCGTGGGAAAGATGAACAATTGATATTTTACTTCTAAAGAATAAAATAATCATTTCCATTCAAAGTCAAGAGCAACCATTGTAAAATCACCATGGTCTCCTTTCTTCCTAATAAAAGTGTTCTAATCTGTCTTCCCCCAAAATAGAATCAAACCTTTAAAAATGTAATATGCTTGATACCGCTTTTAGCAACACTAGATGACCTTATGGCCACCATTTTGGTGACCTCTAGGGGGAGCTCAAGTTTCCTCTTTTCTCTCACTGTCAAGCCCAGAAAACGACTTGATGGAAAAAAGTCAAACTGAAGAAGGAATGAAAGGTGTTGAACTTTTGGTGATAATGGAAATGGTTTAACCTCTAGGCCTGTGTGGAGACAGTTTTTCTAAAAGCTTTAATTTCCTCAGCTATAAAAATAGAAATAGTAACAATAGCCTTATAAGGTTATAATGAGGATAAATTTAAATCCATTGTTTTCAAACCAAGCACACATAAGAACAACTTAAAGGGATTGTTGAACTACAGATTACTAGGCCCCACCTCTAGAGTTTCTGATGCAAGAGGGCTGTGGCTGGGCCTGAGGATTTGCATCTTTATCAATTTTCCAGGCAATGCTGATGCTGCTGGTCTAGAAATTAGACTTCGAGAACCACTGATTGAGCTAATACCAACAAAGTGACTTAGCTTAATTCTTGGGAAACAGAAAAATTCACATGGGAATAGAATAATTTACTTTTGCAATCAAATAATTTGGAAGCAAGCATTAAATATGTTTTAGCTATTATTTTAATACTTCTTACTTATTAATGTGTAAAAAATATATATTTTAGAGCTTTTAAAATAAAGCACTTGTTATATCATCTTTAATTCTGGCAGAGGATTTGTCCTGACATTAGCCTGTTCTCTTTCATAACACAATTACAGCTCCATGTCAAGACATGTAAGAGGTTTCAGTGATTAGAGTATCCACCTGTGTTTATTCACTAGTATAGGAATGACTTGCTAAATCTGTACCTAGAAAATCCTTACCTTGATTTTCTCCTCACTCTGATTATTTTCGTGTTAGAAATTCTAAACATTTACTAAATTGCTATCCAACATTGGCACTTTGTTAAACAACTAGATTCTTCAGTACTTACCTCAGATGTTGACCAGGAAGTATGTGGAAAATCCTGGGAAGCAATAGTTCTGCATAAAATGAACACAAAAGAATCATAGTATCTTATCTATTCAATAACACTGTATTCAATTCTCTTCATCAGGGTTAAGTGAATTGCTCTTCCAGATTAATAAGTTTTAAATGATACATGTACAATCTTCAAATCATTTTCACATTCACTATTTTATGAGATTCATACAGTCTTACAGTTCTGTCACCACTGTAGCCACCTAATAATAGCTAAGAAAACAAAGTCAGGGACTGATTGTAATTGCATAATAAAATCTCGTGCACCAGTCGATTACAGAACCAAGGATGAAACTTTGGTCTCTAGAAGCCAATGTGTGCTCAGAGAAAATGTTTTCAAAACTTCTAACAATCAACAAAAAGGGGCTGGGCACAGTAACTCAAGCCTGTAATCCCAGCACTTTGGGAGACTGAGGCGAAAGGATTGCCTGAGCTCAGGGGTTCAAGGTCAGCCTGGGCAACTTGATGAGACCTTGTCTCGACAGTAAATCAAAAAATAAATCGGGCAAGGTAGCACACGCCAATAGTTCCAGCTACATGGAAGGTTAGGGCGGAAGGATCACCTGAACCCAGCAGGTCGAGGCTGTGGTGGCTGCAAGCATGCCACTGCACTCTAGCCTGGGCGACAGAGTGAGACTCCCACTCAGAAAAAAAGGGGATGAGGTGGGAGCTCTTTCAGCTTGACAGTTCAGTTAAAACTGAAAAAGCAATACCTGTTTATTGTTGGGAATAAGAATATACAGGAAAAAAGGAAAAAATTAAAACCACACCCAATCTAAGCCTCCCAAAGAGAACCACTCTAACATCTGAGGGTATAGGCAATCCCCCAAGCTTCCCTCTCCAACACACTATGTGTAAACCCATTCCTTAATCTTTTGAAGCTGTAGTCATTTACCAATATATTAGGATCATATTTCCATGTTAATAAATATATTTTTAAACAGCATAGTGGTCTATTGTTTGAAAGCACTGTGATTTATTTAACCAAGTGTTAGGCAATTTCCAAATTTTCTTCTTCAAAGAGCGCTTTAGTGAATATTCTTGGAGCACAATCTTCCCCACATCCTTAGCTATGTCCTTGGGGAAAATACCCAAAAGTGAAGTTACTATGTCAAAAAGAGTGCACATTTTAAGTCTTTTGATACATATTGCCAAATAGGCCTCAAGAAAGTTTGTACTAAATTACTTGCTGGTCCTCAACTCATGAGCACACCACTTCCCCTTGTATTGTTTTCACACATTATTTATTTGGCTACTGGTGGATTTTCCTTGGCCAAAGCATCTTGTGCTATGTACTTCCACAAAAGAAGCCTTGACTAGCTCAGTAGAAGCACCTAAAAATGTCTTCCCATGAATAAGATTTGAGGATTGTGCAAACAAAATTGGTTGAGCTTTCATTTAACCCCATTGTCTCAAAACTGCTCCCATAACTTCTACCTCCACATTCCTACTGATAACAGCCAAACCTTACAATGGGCCACACATTATTCTAAGTTGTTTATGTGTATCAAATCATTTAACTTCATAACACCTTTCTAAGAAGTGATGCTATTATCATCCCTTTGTATAGCTGAGGAAATAGAGGCATATCTCTGCCCAAGAACACATGGGAAGTAGCAGAATTGAGATTTGAACCCAGTAGTCAGTCTTCATAGTAAAAAAAAATTAAAGAAAAAATGGAGAGACAAAGAAGAAGGTGGAATATGGGAGCTGGGGGAGGGAACAGAAGTAGTGTTTTAGACTGTGGAATGGACAATCCTTATAGTGTCAAATTTCGTTTGACACTATTTATTATTCCTAATAAGACATAAGGAAAATTAAACTAACATGATTCGAAGTGGAGCTAAAAGCACTGCTTAACCAGTTCCTAAAGCACCATTCCTTGGTCTTGTAAGGAAGAAAACCAGGCCTGCTGAAACTCTAATCCTCCATGTCAGAATGAATCATTACAGGAGCCTAGTCCTGTAAAGTGAGCTGTTCCATCTCTCTGCCTCCACCAACTTACAGCTCAAAGTGGGCACACTAAATCATTAAACGCTCTGATGGACAAAATCTATTTTTTAACCAATTATATGTTTTACAGTTTAGGAAATAAAACAAAATGAAGCATAATATTTAAAAAATATCAGACAAACCATTATGTCTACATTCAAATTCCTGGAAGAGATTACATAAGACTGCTCATTAATTCTGGTGCAGAAAGGATATAGATTGTACTAAGCCAAATGTTGCTAACCTTTGGGACCTTGAGTGCATTTCTGAACAGAAGCACTTATTGAAAGAAAGTAAATAAATAATGTGTCCCTGTGCTGATATTTTATTAAATTGTGTTGCTTAAGCTTTGGGATAAATTAATAGTATGATTTATTAAAGCAATTTAGAGCATTATCAGGCATTTGCAAAGAGAAATTTTTGTCTAAAAATAGCAATATGCTCTGTGTCTTCTTGTCATAGTTTGATTCTTCTAATCCTCACCCAGTCTCAACATAAACTTTCTTTCCTAATGTACTGTTTTCCACTGACTTTTTCCCCCCAGAGCTATGCCTTCTAAATTGGAAATTATTTTCTACTACTTCCTAACATCATAACATCACAGCACTAACTAGATTTGAGGAAGTTTAGGAAGATAAGGAGGTTAATTAAGTAAGGCAAGGAAGCAAAAGGAAAAAAAAGTAATGACTGTTTTTTGTTTTTGTTTTTGCTTTTCTCTCAACTTAAATAGGCCTCAGATTTCTCCAGATCCTTCTATCTCCTTCTTAGGGTTAACTACAGAAGGCAGTGAGAAAATAACACACCATAATGGGAGTGCTTGACGAAATAGAGGTACCTGTCCTTATGGCTTGGCTTCATTCTAATGCAAGAGAAAAGCACGTGTGTAGTTCCCTGACCCTGAAGATCATATTCCTCACATACACAGGTTCTGCTGGGGGTAGGAGAGGGAAGAGTTGGGGTTTCTTATCTCTTTGAAAGAGGTAGTTCATTCTACTTTTGCTCTTGTTGCAGCCTCATTCTTTCTCCTCAGTGTAATTCTGAAACAGTCTTTCTATTTTTTTTTAATCATGGTTTAATTTTCCTGTCATGTTTCAAGAGCCAGTAAAATTCTGAAGCACACAGAAAATATAAACCAGATGTCTGCTTAAGGCCACAGGCAGAAAAATACAGTAGACTCCATTTTTTGCTGTATTTTTTTCTTTTCTTTCTTTCTTTTTTTTAAACTAGCTACAGACAAATAACCAACTCAAATAACAGCAGTGGAAATGAATGAATGAACAGTATGTTCAAATGCAACATCTTTTGTTTCTTTCCTTTGAAGAATGATTCCTGCTGGTTTTACCATGAAGAGTTGCCCCAGAGAAGAAAATAAATAAAAGCTAAAATTTCAGGTACACCTTTTAGGAATAGTCAGTAAAATGGCTTATAATAAAAAATAGACAGATATTGGAAACGTGCTAAAGTGTTAAGGCAAACTGTAGTGTTTCTGTTGTCAGCTTTCCAAAGTAGCCACACCCTGTTCAATTCAAGCCATCAATTCCCAAGATCATATTATTTGTTTTTCTTACCAAAACTCTTAAATAAAAATAAAATGTACTATTACTGCCATCTATTCATAAAGATGTTTCCTTTTGAGAGTAATCCTTCAAAGATACCTCTGCAATTGATGAACCAGATTCCACTACTGTTTGACTTGAGTCAGACATGCAGGCTTCTTGAGTGTCTTTGAAACATCTAAGAACTTAGTTATGAAATACAGTAAGACTTTACTAACTCGGATTGTAGAAAGGCTAACATGTTTAAATTATAAGGTTTTTATTGAAATTTAGATTTGTTACCATGATATGTAATGTATGCCCAAATAGCTATCACCATTCCAAGTATTGCCAGCATTTATGAGGCCCATTTTAATTATGCATCTATTTATAGGGTTCAGTTTGGATTCTCCCTTTCTTAGGGATTATTCTCACTCAATGAATAAAATCTGTGCTTTAGCTTCAGTGACACAGATAGTCATCATTTTGTAGGTAAAATATTAAAAAATAATAGCGCTGCAATAACATGGCCTCCAGTCAGAAAGCCCATATATTCCCTTACATTCCCCCTCCTATGCTTATTACCTAGAAAAAATAATTCAGAAATAACTTAGAAGTTGATTCCCTGCCTCTTCAATTGGAAAGCTTTGAGGGATAGGCTGTTGAAGGCCTCATATCACCTACCTTATTATTACACAAATAGATTGGGAAGAAAGATAGAACCTAGGTAGTTTTAGAATTTCAAAAGTTTGCAATAACTTCAAGAAGTGGTCAAAAGCTGAAAAGGAATTTCATATGCAGGGCTTGTGTAATAGCAACATAACATCATCACCAAACCTAGTATGAGTCAAAAATATAACTTATTTGGTTAGACATGTTAAAGTAAGCAATATTATTCTGCATGCTACACACAGGCAAAGGTGGAGATAACATTTTCATATCTATTTTTTGAAGCTACTTGAAACCAAAGTGGCTACTTGAATCCAAAGATCTTTCAGAACGAATGAAAAATAAGACTAAGTTAATAAGCACAACATGTGATCAATAATAGAACAGAAATTATTGTCAAAGTGAAATATATGTGATTACTTATAATCTAGGAAAGATGTAAATCTGGCTCAGGTTACACCTGCCTCTCAGTTGTTATTATATTATGAAGATGTCTGATAGATGCATTTAGTTATTCAGTTTAAAGAATTTCAAACTGTTCAACCTAACCTGAGGTTCTCTGATCGGAGGATCTTTCAACAGTATTTCCCATGTAGGCCCTTTCAATTTAATAAGAGAGGGCAGGCCTACAACCCCAGGGAATTGTGATACCATTAAACCCCCCATTGAGCACACATCAAATTTCTACTTGTTATTTACCAAACCATTTCAAGAAAAATTATATTAATTTAAGAGGGGCTTGATCAACTTTTTCTAAAACTGTGTTCTTGAACTAAAACACAGAAAACTAAGAGCAAACTAATAAATATATTCATGGAAGGAATAAAGGGAATCATTCCAATGTCTTAAGAGAAATCTTGTTCCTTTCAGAAACAACCAGACTTGACTGGTGGGAAGGGTATTTGTGTTCTGGGATAGCCAAAAAGTAATTATATTCTGGGACAATTTTATAACTAAATAAAACTTTTTCAACCTTGATTCCCATTATCTTTGCCCTATTACTTTAACTTTATTTTTCCCTTGTCACTGTCCAAAGTTCAACCATTTATTGCCTTGAGAAGAATTTGGAACATGTCACTGAGTTCCATATTTGGGAAAGAAATTGCATGAGTAAGGGAGTCAGGAGAAAAGTAATACAGAAAGTTTTTCACCAGTTTGGCTTCCGCCTCCCAGAACCTCATGGCTTGTGTCTTAGAAACCACAAATCCACATTCAAAGGTATAATAGACTCTGTTCTAATGCCTAGTTTACATTACCAAACATATGACCCAGAAAGAATATTTCCAAAGTTTTTAGCCCCAGAAAGCAGGAAATTTGTTGTAAAGAGAGTTAATTTAACATAAAATATATACAACTTCTCTTCCAGGAGATAGATTTTTATGAAGACACAGAGAGCAGTGAATTAGTACAGAGCAAATCTTTATTTACTCAACATTAATAGGTAGTCTATCAGGTTTCTAATACAGAATCCTACCTTAATAAGCATCCATTTTTTTTAGCCATTTAAAAATATTACACTTTCCTACTTACTAAAACATAGATTTATTTTTATTTTTTTCAAGATCCTTATCATCAATTTTTCTACATTGACATAATTAAAGGTTATTGAAGGGTAGAATTATATGCATACCTTACACTAAACGTCCCTGGAATGTAATGTTGTTTGAAGAACTTTTGGCTGTTCTCTAATAGTTCTTCTTAATCACCATATTGGTCAAATTGTTGCATCTCCTTGCTATATGGACATATTTCTTGACTTTGTTAGGGTCTTAGAACGCATCTCTTTCTAATTGGTTACTTCTCTTCTGCTGTAGTTTCAGAAACCAAATTTAGAAGGGAAAAAAACTGCTGAAAATAAACTAAGAATAAATAGATGCTAGGTAAGGAAATGTTTTGTTGGCAGAGACCATAATATCTTGGCTGCTCGGAAACCTTTGTAAGCCTGACTTTTAGCTTTTTGCCTGTTTCTTGAGTGGTAGAATGTGATACTTACAACTTCCAAATAAGTAAGTTTTGTATGGTCTATGAGCAAACTAAGTTGTGTTGTTATTCAAAACAAATTTCAGCATTCCAATAAATTTTAGTCTTAGACAAATTTAGCAGCAGATCTTTCCAGTCATGCTGCACATTTATTTCTGACATCAATGACCTTCTATCACCAAACTAAATAACTTGACACAGAACATATGTAGTAGGGATGAGGGGAATGATCTCACACATTCAAAATAAGCCAAGGTCAATGTTGACTTCAGGTTATATTCCGAACTGATGTGTGGGTATTCCTGTGTGAATTGAGTGCACATGAATTGAGTGCACAAGCACACTCACATCATGTGCACACACTCATGCATGCATTGACTCTCAGAGGCCTGAGTGGTTTGTTACTCTAGCAACTAAATCGGTTTCTTCTCCTAGCCTGAGTACTCTCAAGACTAATTCTCTTCACTTCCCACCTTCTATGTTATAATATGTTGTATAGATGGTGTTTTGTTCTTTGGCATTATGAATAGAAAAATATTCCTGGGGCAAACAGCTAGGGGATCTCTGCAAAGCATTGTGGCAAAATGAAGGAAGCAAAACAGAGCAATGTATCAGATAAAACAACTATCTATGGTTCTCTTGAAAAAAATTCAAAATCTCACTCTAACAATCTATTTATACTCCACTCCCATAAATGTCTCCTTTTTCACATTCTCTCCCTTCTTCATCTTTATTACTTTTTGTATCCTTATTTTTTAATCATCAGAGTATCTTGCTTCCCTTGAGCCAATAATGGAAATAATTTCAGGCAATGGGATTATTAGAGACTGCATCATTACTCTAGAGAAAAATGAAAAGCTTTGCATTGACTATTATCATCATGCCAAAAAGGGAGAAAACACACTTAAATAACTGCTGAGTTAAGCCATAATCTTCATTGCCTAGATAGTTGCTATCCAAGCAGAGATTCTCTCATCTACTTATCTTCAAATATATTTTAAAAGCTTAGTTTCGTTTTCATTTCTGAAGATTGTATCTAATCAGTAACCATCTTAGAGCATAGAGGACAGATATAATGCATCTCATATGCTTATCATCAGACTGGGATTGTTCTTCATCTATTCCAAACAACTGTTAAGTATCTCTGAGATGAGGAGGAGACATTATTTCCACAAGTGAAAGCACAAATTGATTTCAAAGTTCCAAATTACTAGGGAACATTTAAAAGTAACCCTGGGGCCGGGCACAGTGATTCAAACCTGTAATCCCAGCACTTTGGGAGGCTGAGGTGAGCAGATTGCCTGAGCCCATGGGTTCGAGAGCAGCCTGGGCAACTTGGCAAGACCTCATCTCTACAATAAATCAAAAAATTAGCCGGTCATGGTAGCATGTGCCTGTAGTTCCGGCTGCTTTGAAGGTTGAGGCGGAAGGATCGCCTGAGCCCAGCTGGTCGACGCTGGGGTGGCTGTGAGCATACCACTGCACTCCAGCCTGGGCAAGAGAGTGAGACTCCAACTGAAAAAAAAATAAAAGTAACTCTGGGTTACTCATAAACATTCTAATATTATTGTGGAACTCAACTAGTAGCACACCCTAAGAGATCTGACATCTGCATGTAGACCCTGAAACATTCGTGGTACTTTTCGCATCTCCCTCCTCCCCATTTCTAACCCTTCACATTCTACTAATTTGACTAAGACTTAGACACTAAATTTGAAGGTTTAAATTTTAAAGCTGAATTTGGAGAGTATCAATTTTCTCTAACATTCCATTAACTCATCAAACATTTATTAAGCACAAAGCACACAGTCTCAAGGAAATGGTTTGGAGATGTTCATTCTGCCGTAGAATGCAGAAATAATAAAAAATGAGGTCAGTACTGGGGAAAGTTTTTAAGTAGGCAATTTGCTTGTGTGGTTTCCTCTTATCTAATTTCCTCATCATGTTTCCATATATTTGCCCACTCCTTCTTCACCTAATATTCGTAGGGAAAGCCCCTTTTCTCAAAGTATTTGCTCAATATTTAATTTATGTTCACCACCAAATGTTATGTTCACCACCAATTGAAACTGCTTCTTCTCTTGCCTCCTGTTGTTCTTTCTTGACTTTCCAATTCTTTTTCCTTTCTCCCCTCTTCCGACAGCTGTTTCCTTCTCTATGTCACTCTGTTTAATCCATTAATTTCTTTTATATCTTTGATCGCAAGAGAAAATACATGCACATAGCAGGAAGCTAGTACAGATTTTGGGGGAAAAAGAAAAAGGGAAGAGATAGCAGAAGGTAGGAATCAGCCCAAATTCAACCCAGATTTTTCTGCCCAGGATGTCTTCATTCCTAGACCTTCTGCTTCCAACCCAGCAGCAGGACATGTAGAATAGAAAAGCATGGGGAATCAGGAAAGTGACAGTATTGAGAAAACAGGTTTTAAGATACTGTTTTTTCCTCTCTTTTTGGATCTAAGAAAATCGAAGACAGAAGTCATGATTTTATGAGTGAGTTTATTTTGTAAATAGAAATTTATAGAGTGGAAAGGGATCCGTTCCCATGTCTCGGGACAAATTAACCTTTTGGCATCCATTTATGTGGTATCATCATTCACCATATTCTTCAATTATTTGAGTTCAAATTCTTCCACAATGACTGCATAGTTCCTTTTTCTATTTTTCAAAGAGTCGCCTTTTTTCCTGAGAGCCACTGAAGCTCTCTCTTCTAGATACTGCTCTCTGTGGCCACAGCTTACCAGTAACCCCTAGTGCAAGTCCCACCTGTGCTGCTTTGGCCTGACAGTAACTAAGTGGTCCCTTCAGTATTCAAGTCCTACTAATATTGTTCCCACTTCCTTTTCCTTGAAATTTGTCAGTTGTTTTGAGTCAAGAAAGAAGCTGCTAATACAGCTAATTGTGTCAACATACCTTATAGAAATAAGAAAATAACATAGTATGCTCTTGCACGTCAGAAATAAAAATTATCAAGGTGTGAGAAGTTAATATAGTTAATTACCACAGCTTCAATTAAGGACATCCACTAATAGAGGCATTTCCTTCTGCTTAATCATCTTTTCTTTGCACTAGTAAGTTATTTCTGGCAGAAAACCCAAGGATTATCAAGCTGCTGTATTTCCCTACAACATTTCTAAGTATTTCCACCTGGACTGGATTTGTGACGATTCATACAAAAAAGCCAAGACTATCTTGTCTCTCAACAAAATATGAAGGCCCTGGAATAAGTTGAATCTCTGAACATGGCATTAGAGAAACTGATTATTTTAGGGGCATGTTCATTTTAATCTCCTATAAGTCTAGTTACCAGAAACATTTTGGGAGCCAGCCAACCAGACTTCCAGGGTATCAGTGCAACTTAGAACTGCTTCTATTGAATGGCACTTTATCAGGATAAGACAAAATGCAAAATTGTCTCACTGTTAAACTCCAAAGAGGAAAATCATCTATCAAAGAGATGTTCAACTTATTTAAGAAAGTGCTATACATGTCATTTTTTTCTTATATAGCTAGTAATTCTGGGGATTTATTAATTGATATTTTTATTGATTGCTGTTGAAAAAAGATGTAGCTTTTTTTTTCTTTTTCTTTTTCTTTTTTTTTTTTTTTTTTTGAGGTGGAGTCTCACTCTGTCGCCCAAGCTGGAAGGCATTGGCATGCTCAACACGGCCACCCCAGCATCGACCTGCTGGGCTCAGGTGATCCTTCCGCCTCAGCCTTCCAAGTAGTCAGAACTATAGGCACGTGCTACCATGCCCAGATAATTTTTTAATTTACTGTAGAGACGAGGTCTCACTATGTTGCCCAGGCTGTTCTCGAACTCATGGGCTCAGGTAATCCTCTCGCGTGGGACTCCCAAAATGCTGAGATTACAGTATTGAGCCACCTCGCCCGGCCAAGATGTGGCTTTTTAAATCAACTTGTGCTTCATTCTAACGTGTCATTTGAGAATTTGAAGTGTTTCTTACATTCTAAAATTAAAAATACTCTGATTTGAATAAAGAACAGCTCTGTTTATCTCAACAGCAATTCTTTATACCGAAACATATTTCCATTAGTGTCATAACAGAAACCTTAATATAAAGATTAGCCAAAACAGACCCTAATCTTTAAAATAAGAAACATATGCAGACAATGATTCTATTTATAACCACAATCTTCTATATTTCTGAACACTACAGAAGTATTACAAAAGAAGGAAACTAGATTAAGATGGAAGACCGAGCCCACTCAAGTTCCTCAGAATATATAGTTAGCTAGATGCGTAAATAAACTCATATCAAAAAATCCATAGCAGCATGGCTAAACAAAAAATATTGTCAATAGTGAATCGGAAATTTGGATAACTTTGTGAAAAACATAAAACAAAAAGAGGTTGGTGGAGGAAACCACAGCTTAACCCACACGGAGGCAAGGAGTACTATAAAGGTGAGGCTGGATCCAAGGTGATCTAATACTGTGAGGTACTATTTTCAGGGATTCATGAAAGAGCCCCAAGGCAATTATTGAAAATGATTGTGTTAGAAGCAAATGTGCTGCTTGGCATCTCTCTCCTTCAACATTTATATTGAGCAACTGGTAGCAAATGCATATGTCCATAAAGGAAAGTGGTATGGGTGGGAGTGTACACCTAGTTTTAAACTAGCAGAAGGAAAGTTTTGAGTAAAACCCATACGTAATAGCTGTCACTCCCCACCCCACACACACACACACACACAACCACCACATTCAAGGCAGACGACCCCTGGTAATCAGAATAGCTTCCAGTAACAGGGAAATAGAGCTTCTCAAATTCAAAGAAGAATAAGTGATTGAAATCAGCATGTGGTTCAAGAAGAGCATACCATAAAAGACAGACACTAATGGAAATCAAGAACAAAGAAAAAATGTTTGACAAGTTGCCCCACCTCTCCAAAATATCATCCTGCAGTGTCAGAACACAATAAGAAACTGACAAGTAACTTTCATATGAAAACACTTCATCACACTATTCATAGAAATCAACAAATCATGTAGATAAAACATAAAGTATAGACTTAGATTAACAAAGTAAACTAGCTTGATTTAATAGATATAGCTAAAACTCTCTCTTAAATATACTGAAGGAAAAAAATACATTTTAAGGATAGAAGGAAACCAGTGAAATTTTTTTGCTTCCTGATGTTTTCAATAATTGCTAATGAGCCAATGCTACTCCCCTCAAGACTGGGAACTTCACATTAAAAATTTTAAGTAAGTAAAATACAAAGAAGCTTAAAATATAATTAGCATAATCCTAGATGATATGGAAACAACAAAATAATCTACTCAAAATCCAATATTTGAATAACTTCTTTAGGGAAGAAAATGTGCACATGCCTGCAACACACACATACACAGAGGTTATCTTTCAAAACGTCCCTCACAGAAAAGTGTTTTCTTCATCATGTTTCTGTTTCCTATACCAAAGGGGAATACTGTGACAAACGAAATATATATATGTTCATGATAAAGCAAGCCACTTAAAAAAAAAAACAGACTTTCTAGCAAAAGCAGGAACAAAATAAAAGATGATGATGCAAGTGACAAGACTGATTCAACTTACAGCCACAAACAGCCCCAGCACAACTGCTCTATACTCTATTCTCCTACAGCAGAAATTGAAGTGGTTAGATCATATCAAAATTTCAATTGTGCAAGTTTCTATTGAGGCCAGTGACTATTAAAGGAGAAGTTCACAAAGGCATTTGGGAAATCAACAAACCCAGGACTCCAGCAGTTATTATTAGGCCTCCTGAGTGACCCTCCTTCTCTAGGCCTCCCTGGAGGAAATGGCTTTGTATCTTTAAAGAGTTTTTGCATTGTAGGAAACAGAAACTTTGAAATGTATGCACTACCAGAAAGTTCTAGTTCTATAAGAGCCATATTTAAAGCATTTCTCTCTAAATCCAAGCTGACAAAACAATACCCAAGGCTATAGAGATTGGTCAGAAGGATGTGGGTGGCATCTGGGAAAGTTCTTGCTTGTGGTGATATTTGTTCACACAAACACATAGGTTAGTTTCAGCTGCATGATATTTTAAATTTACTAAAAGTCCCAAGCAATGGAACTTATCCAGAACCACTTGTTCCTGATGACAGACATAAAATCCAGGCTATGGATGTCAAAGACAGTCAAGAAAAACCATGAGAAGATGGGCACATAGATCATCCAGGCAATGAAACGGTGCAGGAAATAAAAGCTGAACTGGTCAATATATAAAAGATCTAATCTGAACTCCCGAAAATGAATAATTCTTTCCTGGAATTTCAAAGCACAATGAAAAGCCTGAGCAACAGACTCAATGAGGCAGAGGAAGAAAATTCAGAGTTTGAACATATTGAAGTAACCTAGTATGACAAAAAGAGAAAAATTGACAGAAGAATGAGCAAAGGCTCTGAGAAGTTGGGGATTATGTAAAGAGACCAAATCTATGCCTGATTAGCATCCCTGAGACAGAAGAAAAAACTGAGAGCATCTGGAAGAAGCCTTCCAAGAGGTCATCCAAGAAAACTTCCCCTATCTCGCTGATGCAAGAAATCCACAGAACTCCTGTGAGGTATTACATGAGAAGAACATCCTCAAGACATGTATTAATACACCTCCACAAGGTCACCATGAAAGAAAAAATCCTAGGGGCTAGAAAGGCAGCTGGAGAGAAGGGAGAGACTACCTACTGAGGAAGACCCATCAGAATTGAAGCAGACTTCTTAGCAGAAATCCTACATGCTAGAAGGGACTGGGGCCCCGTCTTTAATATTCTTAAAGCAAGGGAATTCCAGCCAAGAATTTTTGCCCTGCCAAACTGAGTTTCATTAATGTAGGAGAATTAAAATCCTCCCAAGGCATCCAATCCCTAAAAGAATATGCCACTACCAGCCCTTCATAAGATGCTTAAGAAAGTTCTAAGCACAGAAACAAAAGAATGGTTCCACTCATTATAAAAGAACAGGCAAGCACAGAGTTAGCAAACCATAAAAAATCAACCACAAAATCTAAAAGCAAAGCAGTCTCTTAATAGCAATATAACAGGAATAAACCCCCTCATATCAATAATTAATTTAAAGGTGAATGGACTAAACTTACCATTGAAAAAGCACAGAGTGATAAATTGGATGAAGAAACATGATCGATTTATCTGCTGCCTACAGGAAACTCATCTCACTGCAAATAACACCCACAGGTTCAAGGTTAAGGGCTGGAGAAAGATATTCCAGGAAAATTAAAAACAAAAAAGAGCAGGAGTTGCTATTCTTATATCAGGGAAAACAGACTTTAAACCAATTAAAATAAAAAAGCAATAAATATCCATCTTAGATATATCTGAACCCAATATAGGAGCACCTAGATTTATAAACCAATTGCTAGTTACATTAAGAAAGGGCAAAAATAGTCATACAATTATAGTTGGAGACTTTAATACCCACTAACAGCCTTAGACAGATCATGGAGGCAAAAAACTAACAAGAAAATCTGAAAACTCAACACTGGTCCATTGGATCAAATACACATCTACAAAACAGCTCACCTAACAACCACAGAATATACATTCTTCTCTTCAGCACATAGAAAATACTCCAAGATCAACCACATACTCAGGCATAAATCAAGCATGAACAAATTTTAAAAGGTCAAAATCATCTTCTTGGGCCACAGTGGCATAAAAATAAATATCATCACCAACAGGAATTCCCCCAAATATACAAATGCATAGATCTCAAACAAAATGCTGCCAAATGACTTGTGGGTTAACACAAAACCCCTGACCTCAGTGAGACAGGGAGATGGATTTCAGAATGAATCTCTCATTCTCCTCAGCTGATATCACTCAAATAATACCAAGACAGTGATGCTGAGAGGGAAGTTTACAATACTGCATGCACATATCAAGAAAATAGAGGGATCTCAAGTAAAAAATATAATGTTGCACCTAAGGGAGATGGAAAGTCAAGAACAATCAAAGTCTAGAATTAGTAGAAAAATTGAAATAATTAAAATAAAGTCACATTTGAATGAAATAGAGACCAAAAAAATCAAACAGAGGATCAATGAGACAAAATGCTGGTTTTTTGAAAGGATAAATAACATGGGCAGACTTCTGGTGAAATTGGTGATATAAAAGGGAAAAACATTCAAATAAACAGAATTAGAAATAAAAAAGGAGATGTCACAACTGACCCTGAAGAAATTCAAAAGACTATCAGAGACTACTATGAACATCTGTCTGCAAAGAAACTAGAAAATCTAGAGGAAATAGAGGATTTCTTGGTATCACATAACCACCCAAGATGGAAACAGGAAGAAATGGAAACCCTAAACAGATCAATAACAATCCAACAAATCGACTAAGTAATAAGAAACCTCCTCACCCAAAAAACAAACAAAAAACCCTGGGCCAGATTATTTCTCAGCTGAATTATCCAAAATGTTCAAAGAAGAGCTGATACCAATCCTGTTGAAAGTATTCCAGGCAATTGAGAAGAGAAAAATTCTCCCTAGCTCATTTCATAAAGCCAATATTATCCTAATGCCCCAAAATGGCAAAGACCCAACAAGGAAAGAAAACTACAGGCCAATTTCCCTGGTAAACATTTATGCAAAAATTCTCAACAAGATTCTAGCAAATTGCATCCAAAGCACATTTCAAAGATCATCCATCACAACCAGGTGGGCTTCATTCCTGGGATGAAAGACTGGTTCAACATATATAAATCAATAAATGTACTCTATCACATAAATGGGTGTAAAACCAAGAACCTTATGATTATCTCATTAGATACAGAAAAAGTTTTCAATAAACTCCAGCATCCCTTCTTAATAAAAACCCTCAAGCACCTAGGAATTCAGGAACATTCCTCAAAATAATGAGTCATCTATGACAAACCTGCAGCTGACATAATATTTTACAGGCAGAAGCTGGAAGCATTCCCCCTAAGAATTGAAACAAGACAAGGATGATCATTCTCACCCTTCCTATTCCACATAATACTGGAAGTTCTAGTCAGAGCAATCAAGCAGAAAACAGAAACTAGAGACATCCAAATCGGAAAATTGGAAGTTAAGTTATCCCTCATTGCAGATGATATAATTCTATACCTAGAAAACCCTAGAAAGTCTATCAAAAATCTCCTCACACTGATAAACAACTTCAGTAAAGTCTCGAGATAAGTGTACAAAATGTGCCAAAAAAGGTTGCATTTCTATACACCAACAACAAGGAGGCTGAGAACCAAATCAAAAGCACAATCTCATTCACAATAGCCACAAAAAATAAAATACCTCAGTATCCACCTAATCAAAGATGTGAAAGACCTTTACAATGAGAATTACAAAACACTGCACAAAGAAATCAAGGATGACACAGACAAATGGAAAAATATCCCATGCTCATGGATTGGAAGAATCAATATTGTCAAGATGTCCATTCTACCCAAGACAATCTACAGAAGCAATGCAATTCCTATCAAATTGCCAGAATCATTTTTCAAATGCATAGAAAAGATAATAACAAAAATTTATATGGAAGCAAAAAAGATCCCAAATAGCTAAGGCAATCTTCAGCAAAAAGAACAAAGTTGGAGGAATCACACATCCAGACTTCACAGTTTACTACAAGGGTACAGGAACCAAGACAACATGGTAGTGGTACAAAAATAGACACATAGACCAGGGGAACAGGATAGATACAGGACATGGGATAAAACTACAGACTTTCAACCAACTCATTTTTTACAAAGCTAACAAAAACAAACATTGGGGAAAAGAAACCCTATTTAGCAAATGATACTGGAAAAACTGGCTAACCATATGCAGAAGAATGAAACTGGACCCCTACCTATCACTATACACAAAAATTACTCAAAATGGATCAAGGGCTTAAGTGTGAAACTTAAACTATAAGAATCTTAGTTGTACCAGAGGTCCTAGAGTCCCAGCCAGAGAAACAGGAAGAGAAAAGCATAAGAGCTACATTTGCAAATAGTACAGTGTGTACATAGAAAATTCTGAAGAACCCAAAGACAAACCAATAAAACCAATAAATGTTATCAGTAAGGTTTCATAAAACACAAATGATCAACAAAACATGAAATCAACCTCATTAATAATCAAGGATGGTCACTGAGAACCAGTCAAATTGACACAAGTCTGAAGTTATCATGTATTGATGAGAATATGGATGAACAGAAATTTTCATGCATTGGTGGTGGAATTGTGAATCAGCACAATAATTTTGGAAAATAATTTTGTATTTTCTAGTTAATTTGTAGTCTACCCACTCTGCGAACATATTCTGGAAGAATTATTTTATATATTCACAAGCAGACATATACAAGAATGCTCATAGCAACATCGCTCATACAATTTCAGACAATCGTGTATCAGACAACAGCACAGCAGGTCAATTATGAACTGAATTCATACAACGGATTAACACATAGTAGGGAAAATGAATGAACTGCAGCTATTGGTATCAACATGGATAATTCTGAGGAACACAAGCAAAACAAAAAGTTACAGAAAAATAAGTTTATTGCTTTACTGTTGATATACAAAATTTAAAAGACAAAATCACTTATGCTCACATGGATACAAAAATGCTAATAGAAGAACAGTCTACACTGTCTTGTACACCTTCAGGTAGAACCATGCATGCAACTTCATTTCTGTCCAATATAATATGAAGGTGCTCCCAGAGTTGTGGCCTGTGGGACACTCTATGGTTGACTTGGGGAGAGGAGAATGAAAACTAAGGGAGTACCATGGGTCCCAAGCCCACCTGTAACATCTTATCTTTTAAAAATGAAGCAGATATAGACAAATGTCATAATTGGATAAAGCTGAGTGAAATCCATATCAGTTTTGTATTCTCTAAACTGTGTGTCTTTAAAATATTTAATTAATGAAAGTATTAAAGAAAAAAGTCAACGCTGAAAAAAAAAAAAAAGAATCTTAGACGAAAATTTAGGGAACACTCTCCTGGACATTGAAGAAGGCAATGCATTCATGGCCAGGTCCTCAAAAGCAAAAGTAGAAAATTTGAAAATTGAAGGTGAGATTTTATCAAACTAAAAAGTTTTTGCACAGCAAAAGGAACCATCAAAAGCATAAAGAGACAATTCACGAAGTGGGAAAAAAATATTTGTAAGCTGTGCACCTGACAAAGGCCTAACTTCCAGGATCTATAAGAAACGAGGAGAAAAACAAACAATCCCAGTAAAAAATGGGTAAGGCCGGCTCAGTGGCTCAGCCTGTAATTCCAGCACTTTCGGAGGCTGAGGCAAGTGGTGCCTGAGCCCGCGGGTTCGAGACCAGCCCAGGCAACTTGGCAAGACCTCGTCCCTGCAATAAATCAAAAATTAGCCGGGCATGGAAGTGCACGCCAGTATTTCCGGTTACTTGGAAGGCTAAGGCGGGAGGATCAATGGAACCCAGCAGGTCAACGCTGGAGTGGCCATGAGTGTGCCACTGCACTCCAACCTGGGCAACAGAGTGAGAGTCCAATTCAGAAAAAAAGGTGGGGAGGGGGGCAAAAACATGAATGGACACTTCTCAAAGGAAGACATTCTAGAAGCTAGCAAACATGAAAAAATGCTCAGCCTCTCTAATCATCAGAGAAATACAAATCAAAACTACAATGAGATAACAACGAACACTAGTAAGGATGACTACCAATAAAAAATGCAAAAAAAAAAAAAGGTGTTGGCAAGGCTACAGAGTAAAGTAAATGCTTCTACACTGTTGGTGGGAATATAAGCTAGTTTAATCTCTGTGAAAAACAGTATAGCATTTTCTCAACTAAAAATTGAGCTACCATACAATCCAGCAGTCTCACTTTGAGAATACACACAGAGGAACATGAATCACTCTACCAAAAAGACATCTGCACATGTATGTTCATTGGAATCAACCCAGGTGTCCATCAGAAGTGGACCAGATAAAGTGGTACATATACCCAATGGAATACTAGGCAGCCATAAAGAAGAATGCAATTATGTCCTTCACAGCAACATGGATGCAGCTGGAGGCCATCATTCCAAGTGAATTGTCACAGAAACAAAAAACTGAATACCATACATTCTCACTCATAAGGAAGCACTGATCACTGGACACACAAGCACAAAGGTGAGAACAACAAATGCTGAACACTGCTAAATAAGTGAGGAAGGGAAGCAGGATAAAGGCCAAGCAAACACACAGTGGATACCAAATCCATTGCCACGTGGAGAGAGGGCTTGCTAGAAGCACAAATATCACCTGCACACAATTTCCTTATGTAATAAATCCTCACATGTATCCCACAACACTAAAATAAAATTAAATAAATTTACTAAAAGCATTTTAAAATTCTGAATTGATTTTAATATAATAAATTGCAGCATATATATAATATGATATATATGCATGATTTGTTTCAATTATGCTACAGAAATGGAAAATAAAGGTAACTTTGTTCATAAAGGTGATTGATTAATGCCAAAAGTTGGAGGTATTCACTAGAGACTCTTGAAGTAGAAATTTGGCCACACACACAAAAAAACAAATCAACTGACTAAAAAATGGGCAAACAACCTGAATAGACATTTCTTAAAATAAGACATACAAGTGGCCAACAGATATATGGAAACATGCTCAACATCATTAATTATCAGGGAACTGCAAATCAAAACCACAATGAGGTATCACCTCACCCAGTTAGAATGGCTATCATGAAAAAGACAAAAAACGCTGGCAAGAATGTGGAAAAAAGGGAACTCTTATACACTGTTGGTAGGAATAAAAAGTGGTATAGTCATCATGGAAAATAGTATGGTGGTTCCTCAGAAAATTAATAATAGAGCTACCATATGATCCAACTGGGTATATAGCTAAAATTAAATCAATATGTCAAGGAGATATCTGCACCCCATGTTGACTGCAGCACTATTGACAATAGTCAAGATGTAGAATCAACCTAAGTGTCCATCAACAAATGAATAGGTTTTTTTAAATGTGGTATATATACACAATGGGAAAATATTCAGCCTTAAAAAAGAATGAAATCTTGCCATGGAAGAAGTTAGAAGACATTGTGTTAAGTAAAATAATACAAGCACAGAAAGAAAAAGGCCAAGCACTTTGAGAGGTTGAGGTGAGGTGATTGCCTGAGACCAGGGATTCAAAACCAGCCTGGGCAACTTGGTAAGACCTCATCTCTACAATAACAAAAAATTAGTCAGGTGTGGTAGCGTGATCCTGTAGTTCTGGCTATTTGGAAGGCTGTGGTGGAAGGATCACCTGAACCCAGCAGGTTGACGCTGGTGTGGCCATGAGCATGCCACTGCACTCGAGCCAGGGCAACAGAGTGAGATTCCAACTAAAAAAAAAAAGAAAAAGAGAGGATCTCATAGAAGTAGAGAGTTGAACAGTGGCTACCAGAGGCTGGGGAGGGTGGGAGGGGAGGAATGGGTAGAGGTTGGTCAAAGGGTACAAAGTTACCGTTAGATAGAAGGAATACATTCTTGTGTTCTATTGCACAGTAGGGTGACTCTAGTTAATGATAATGTATTGTATTTCAAAATGGCTAGAAGAAAGGATTTTGCATGCTCTCACTACAAATAATTTATAAATATTTGAGGCGATGGATATGCTAATTACCCTGATTTGATCATTATACAATGTCTACAGGTATTGAAATATAATAACTGCATCCCATACATATGTACAATTATTTTGTGTCAATTAAAAGTAAATCTTAAAAAAAAAAAAAAAAAAGAAAGTTTGGCCACAACAGAAGAGATTTGAAAGAGTCATCTAATTTTTGCAATTCTATAAGCAGTTGCATAAAAAACTTGAGAATCCTCATTAACTATGACTATGCCTCAGTTTCTCTAACCATAAAATTATAATGTAATTCTCAGAACCAACCTAATAAAAAAATGGAAGTTTGTTAATAAATACTACTAATAAGGCATCATTAATTAAACTATGCTCTTTAAGTGGAATCATCAAGGAATCCTGACAAAGCCCTTTGAGTACTGTTTGTTTACCAGGTAAGAAAGAAAGGCATTTGCATAATTGATATTTAACGAGGATTATATTGGCCTAAATTATGCCAGAAAATGTTACAGTTTTATGTTAAGAAAAGCATGAAAAGGAATACTAATAATCAAATTTAAGGACTGATTAAAAAGGAATATTGGATGAAATTCATAAGTATGAAAAAGTATATAGGTAAAGCCCCGGTGTTAGTTATCAAGATTCACAAAATCTACATTCAAGTATTTTAACAGAAATAAAATCCATGAATAAAATAGAAAAAAAATATTTCATGAGCTATAAGGGAAATATAACTAGATACGGCTGAAAAAATAGAGTGCGAAATGGAAAAAGATAATAATAAGCCTATAATAATAATAAGCCTATAATTTGGCATATTAAAGCTCAGCTTCAGCTGAATTCTAGAAACTCCAGATAAAGAGGTGATCTTGTACTTGTTATTGAACACCAGGGGTTCAGTCTTGGTCCTGTTGCTCAATGCACAGAAAAGCCAATCACTGAGACAGTGAGTACAGTAAGTTCCCTACATACGAACCTTCAAGTTGAAAACTTTCAAAAGCGCAAACATGAGTTCACATGTCCAGGCACGTTAGTTAGTTTACATGTCTGGTAGTCATTGTCACATGATGCATCTTCTATAAGTGACTGTGTTTTGTGTAATTCAATGTATAGTACTGTATAGAGTAAAGTAGTACAGTATCTTTATTTCAAGTCCAAGATATCTGGAAGTGAGCATAAAAGCAGTGGCGATGTATAAACCTATTATAGTACAGTACTATTTAGCCGATTGTGTTAGATGGGTACCTAGGCTAATTTTATTGGACTTACAAACAAATTAGACTTACAAACACACTCTCAGAATGGAACTTGTTCATATGTAGGGAACTTACTGTATTGTCAGGAAGGAAGCCTTTTTATTTGGGTGATATCAGTCAAGGAGAACAAGAAATTCATTCTGAATCTATCTCCCTGTCTCACTGAATTTGGGGTTTTATATAGTGGAAATGTAGAAAACAGGATCTTAGGAGGTGTAAGGAATTGGTAAACAGGGAATTAGGGAGCGGTATGGAAGAGGAGTTGGGTCTGCCATCTCATTGTGGGGTGATGATCTGGTAAGTTTCAGCCTCTTGATACTATAGGTCTGAGGGTTGGTTTTCTGAAAAAGGAACTCAGATCAGACACAGTTTCCAACTTTAAGGCCAGGAAGAAACTCTGATAAGACAAATTTTCAATTTTTAAGGTCAGGAAAGTCAATTTCTACATTTTTTTAAAAATGGTAACAATTAGTTCTATAGGGAAGTTGGGCTGGTTTCACAATGAAAGGAAAACCTTGAGAGAAAATAACTTGCTGTGGCCTTTCCACATTGCTCTTCCTATCTCCTTCTTCTCATAGCCATCCAACTTCCATTTGAAAAATTCAGTGATATACCATGACCATAAAAATGGGAGGCTGTTTTCCCAGCAAGAGAAGAATCAGCACTTATTCAGTCTTGCAATTGGCTTTATTACTCTGGCCCATAATTGGGATAGAATAGACAGGTCTGGTGTGGCCATTTCTACTAGCAGCATCTCTTCTCCCTATTACATTTTTTTTTCTCTTTCTCCTTAATAAGAAATAAGTGTTGTACATGAAATGCCACCTGTGACCTTATTATAGGCAGCTAGATAATTGTACCCACCCAACTTCCCTGCTTTCTCCTCTCTCCTTCCCACCACCCCTCCATCATATGATAGTGTGCTTTATGCCCTCCAGAATGTTTACAAATGTTCTTTATTCTACAAACCACGTTGATCTAGATTAGAAAATGTCACACTCTTCACATCAAGCTTCAGCTGTGGCTTCAGGCCCAGAGTGAGCACGGTAAAAATTCTCCTTTAAAAAGAGGTGAGGTAGGAATTGAATGGAAGGCAATTATCACAGAAAGTTGTCATCCCTTGTACTCTCATGGGGACTTATTCACATCCCTTAACAGGAAGCTGCACTGATATCATCCACAAATAAAAATTCAATATTTGAGCAGTCAAATAACTGGCCAGCTCAATGCTAAGGGCTTTTGTCTATTTGGCAAAGTCAGAGTGCTTTACTATCTTTTGGAATAAGAAATTATCCACAATCGTGTCTGGTATCTTACTTTTACTGTAAGGGTAAAGACTGGAAGTTAAGAAATAGAATGAGTAAATGTTGCGCCAAACAAAAAACAGAAGATAGTGACACACTGCAATCTGTTGGCCCAGCTTACATGTTTCTTCCTGTTTTTACTTAAGCCCATTACTGATAGCTGGAAGTGAGAGTAGCTTAGAGAGAACAAAAAGTTATTTGGAATGGTCTAGTTTTCAGGGTGAACAACTGTCAAGGCTTATCTGCTTGTATCTGCTAAATATACTGCCCTTAACACTACACAGTTAACTTCAGTGTATTTTTCTTTCACTGAAGAAAGAGAAAACACTTTATTTAGAGATGTTTATGAACATCTCTTTATGAAAAGAATTGAAAAAAATGTATTTTCTGCAATGGCATGTGACATTGCTACACATAATTACAGTGATTAAAATATTACTCAAAGAAAGTGAGATTCACATCTATAATCTAACTTTCTGCATTTATATCAGCAAACCTGAAAAATATTAATAAAACTTTCAGTCAATAATTTCCTGCAATGTTCAGAGATCTACAGTCAGAAGAGAGACTAACAAACAGTAACAGTAGGTATTGGGAGCAATCAGCCTACAATAACTTCCTTCTTCTTGGAACTAGTTCCATACACAGGGGAAGGATTTCAGTAGCCATTTTTAAAACATGTGACCCTGCAACTCTGGTCATACATAATTGGAATAAAATAAGTACCTGATCCAAGCTAGATCAATCAAATGCCCTCTTCCCTAGACATGTGTACCATGTATACAGAGGTGACAGAAATTGAGAAGAAGTGGAACAGTCATCTTCCTCCTGCCATATGCATGGAAAAGAAAGTAAACCATAACTTGAGAAAGAAGAATGAAAAGATGCAAAGTCTGAAGTAAATACTTGAAAGTGATACAGAATACTATTTGAAATCCTGAAGCTTTCCATTTGCTGGTTTCAAATGCTTGAAATATCTATCTACCCTTAACGTTCTGTTAGTCAGAATTCTTTAGGTTGCAAGTAATTGAAACATAACAAGAACTAACTTGAGAAAAAAACAAGGAAAGTGTGGTCCATGTATTTGAGAAAAACATGGCAAGTTAAAGGAAAGTCTAAAGTAAGCAGGGCCTCAGAAGACTAGAACTTAGGACCCAAACATGGCAAATATATCCTCTCTGTTTCTGCTTTCATCTCTGCCTGGTTTCATTTCATCTTGTTGACTGACTCCTTCTAATGTGGTAGGAAAAATGACTGCTGACAGCACCATGTTGCTGAGCAACCCTAGTGATAAAGGATCCTGTTTCCCAATACACCTGGATTACCAATCCAAGGCAAAAATTCTGATTGGCCTGCCAAGATCATTTGATACCCACTGAATCAATGAGAATAAGTACTGATTGACCAAGACTGAATTCTGTACCCATCCCTGCAGTCCTGCATATGGAAGTGAGACAGAGAGCCCATCGCTTGAAAATGGAAGATGGAAGAAATCTTGATGGGCAACTCGAAGCAATAGCTACAAGTCAGTAATCCTGGTTTCTTTCTACATATAAATAATTTTCTTTTCCTTTGCTTTTAAGGTATCTCAAGTTCATTTCTGTTGTTTCCAACCAAAAGAATTTTAATTAAGACAGTATTCCTGGGAGTCAAATAGCTTGAGTTGTACAGAATGTGACTAATAAATTTATCATGAATTATCTCACTGTGCTATACTGGATAAATTTGTACCTGGGTTTGAAGTCACACTGTGTTGAGCTTATCTATTAAATATATAGCTTATCAGACAGATTATTTATTCTTGGGAAAGTCAAGTATGCTTATTGTTCTCATATATAAAATGAGAAGAAGAAAGTATTAATTAACTGCTATGTTC
>CAUYQG010148000.1:0-10449 GCA_963574415.1 Tarsius wallacei | reverse complement strand
CAATCTTCTCACCTCAGCCTCCCAAAGTGCTGGGATTGCAGGCTTGAGCCACTGCGCCCTGCTCTTTCCTTTTTTGAGTGAGGGTCTCACTCTGTTGCGCAGGCTGGAGTACAGTGGTGCAATCTCAGCTCACCACAACCTGGACCTCCTGGGCTCAAGCGATCCTTCCACCTTAGCCTCCTGAGTGGCTGTGTCTACAGGCGTGCACCACTGTACTCCAGCCTGCGCAACAGAGTGAGACCCTCACTCAAAAAAGGAAAGAGCAGGGCGCAGTGGCTCAAGCCTGCAATCCCAGCACTTTGGGAGGCTGAGGTGAGAAGATTGTCTGAGTGCAGGGCTTCAAGGCCAGCCTGGGCAACTTGGTGAGACCTCTTCTCTACAATAAATCAAAAAAATCAGCCGGGCGTGGTGGCGCACGCCTGTGGTTCCAGCTACTTGGAAGGCTGAAGAGGAAGGATCGCCTGAGCCCAGCGGGCTGAGGCTGTGGTGGCCATGAGTGTGCCACTACACTCCAGCCTGGGCAACGGAGTGAGACTCTGACTCAAAAAAAGAAAGAAAACAAAAGGGTAATGGGAACAACGACACGTGCCCAGATCCCTGAGTATCTGGAGCTATCCATGGAAATCCTCTGAGTTTGAGAATAAAAGAATGTAACCCTTAAAATGCCAACGAGTGCCATAGACAGAACAGGTAAAGCAGCAGAACAGGTAAAATGCATGCACAGCTTTGGAGGGACTAAATTGAAGCCACTCACAAGGGACAGACTTTTATTTTGTATTTTGTATTTTGTATTTTTTGAATTGGAGTCTCACTCTGTCGCCCTGGCTGGAATGCAGTGGCACACTCACAGCCACCGCAGCCTCGACCTGCTAGGTTCCAGCTTTTAAAGGCCAAGAGAGGAAACTGGGACACGAGAAATGTTCATTTAGTGGTGAGACAGCATGGGGGCATGGCTCCCTGGGCTCGGAATGAAAACCCTGGTTCTGTCGCTTTGAGCTCTATGACCTTGGACAAGCGGCTTGACCTCTGCCTGCCTCCGCTTATTATCTGCAGAATGGGGATGATAATTGTGCCTTTGTCGGGTTGTCATGAGGGTTAAATGAGTTAACACATGGGACGTGCTTAGAACAGTGCCTGGCACATGTAAGCCCTCGGTGGGAACTGTTACTGTCACTACTCAAGACTTTGAGATTGATGCCCATAGTCAGCAATACCTTGGCATGCTAGTTAGCCCAAGTGCTGTCTATGCAATTCCTTATGGTATATTTCATAAAACATTGTTTTCGAGATGGGGTCTCACTGGGTTTCCCAAAGATAGCTCACCACAGCCTCGAACTCCAGGGCTCAAGAGAATCTCCCACCTCAGCCTCCCAAGTAGCTGGGACTACAGGCACGTACCACCACGCCCAAGTAATTTTCTTTTCTTTTCTGTAGAGACAGGAGTCTCGCTGTGTTGCCCAGGCTGGTCTCGAACTCCCGGCCTCCCACAATCCTCCCAACTGGGCTAATGCCTTATAAAGTACTTCCTGGTGTGTTATTTCATCTGACCCTCACGGTATGGCTACAGCAGAGTGTAATGTATTATTCTGACATATGTATTAATGTATACATGTATTATTGTGCTAGCCATCTTTTTTTTTCGAGTTGGAGTCTCACTCTGTCACCCAGGCCGGAGTGCAGTGGCCGCTCCTGGCCACCGCAGCCTCAACCTGCTGGGCTCCGGCGATCCTTCTGCCTCAGCCTTCCAAGTAGCTGGAACTACAGGTATGCTAGCCATCTTATAGACAAGGAAACAAAAGCTAAAAAGGATGAAATGACTTGTCCAATGTCCCCGGCCGTGCAGCCGGAAAATGCAAGAGCTCAGAGATGAACCAGGGAGTCCTGGCCTCCAAGCCACAGCCCCTTTTGTCATCTCCTGCTTCTCCCTGTCCTTGGCTTCTCCACGTTTTCTAGCAAGTTCATCGGGGCTCTTTAGGAATCACCAGTGCCCTGTCCCACTGCCTCCCTACAATTGAGCCATCAGTCCCGTCCCCCACGCCCACTGCCTTTGGAAAAGTACCAGTATATACATTTGCTCACTTCCTAGTTTGGGCTCCCTCAAAAGCAGAGTAAGAGACAAGGATCTGAGGAAAGGTCATCTATGTGGGGGGCGCTGGGAGTGAGACAGGGCAACCTAGGGATGCCGAGAAAGCCATGTGCACCGTGTGACTCAGAGTTCTCCCACCAGAGGGGCAGATGAGAGGGTTCTCACCCGCCACCTCCTGCCAGTCCCAGTGGGGGTTGGTGCCCACGGGCATTCATTCCCCAACGCTCCCCGCCTGTCCCTCAGGAGGGCGGAGGAGGCTCCAGGCGAGGACGGGCAGGGCAGCCAGTGAGCACAGAATGCAAAGGACGATGGGCCGTGGGCGGGCACCAACAGCGCCTGCTACCCATGCCAAGGAGAGGACACCCAAAGAGATGGTGAGTCATGAGCGCTGATGGCCCTGGTGGGACCTGGTGTCTCACAGCTGTGTTTTCACCGGATGTAGGGCTCCAGGGTGAGCAAAAACAGGCAAAAACAAAAGCGTGTGATATTTGGGACATACGAGAGGGACCCAAAAATACCAGGAATTATCTTTTGGAGGGCAGGCCCCTTGTCATACAGGCTTTCCTCTCTAGGTTTATGCTCTAAGGAACCCATCGGCATCCATGTACCAGCTAGCATTGTTGTGAGAGACTGCGTTCGGCTTCAGTGGAATTTTTTTTTTTGGAGATTCTTTCAGCGTGTTTGTCCATTTCATGATGGGTGATTTACGAGTGCTCCTGCCCACACCGCACTGAGTGTTTAGCATTTTTGTTTTGTTTTTTGCCTCAGAGTCTCACTCTGTTGCCCAGGCTGGAGTGCAGTGGCACGCTCACAGCCACTGCAGGCTCGACCTGCTGGGCTCGGGTGATCCTTCCGCCTCCGCCTTCCAAGTAGCTGGAACTACAGGCACATGCCATCATGCTCATCTAATTTTTTTTTTTTATTGTGGAGATTAGGTCTCGACAAGTTGCTCAGGCTGGTCTTGAACCCATGGGCTCAGGCAATCCTCTCACCTCGGCCTCCCAAAGTGCTGGGATTATAGGCATGAGCCACCATGCCCGGCCAAGTTCAGCAGTGTTTGACAAAACAGTCATGACCCTCACGTCTCACTCTCCCTATTCACCCAATCTCACCCCAGTTTCCCTGATGAAAAAAATGTCCTCAAAGGGAAATGTTTTGCAGGAAGAGGTGAAATAAGAAACGGCAGAAACACTGAAAGGCATCAAAATGGACGAGTTAAAAACTATTTGAGCTGTGAAAAAAGTGTCTTGATAAGTGCACTGTGTCAAATAGAGAGGACTTAGAAGGTGACTGGAGCTTAAACATGTAAGAATAAATACATAATTTTTTTCTAAATGAATTCTGGGTTTTAAGGGTCCCCCTCCTACACTAAAAACATATTTGCTGTTGATCTGATCTGTGTCGCATCTGGCAACCCCAGCCCCATGGCCTGGGGCTCTGGTTGGGCACCATCTTCTCCTCACTGCCTCCTTTTGCCATACCTTCCACAACATAACTATCCTGTTCAAGGTGGAATATAGGCCAGGCAGTGCGGCTCATGCCTGTAATCCCAGTACTTTGGGAGGATGAGGTGAGAGGATCGCCTGAGCCCGGGGGTTCGAGACCAGCCTAGGCAACTTGGTGAGACCTTGTCTCTACAATACACCACAAAGTTATCCAGGCATGGTGGCGCAACCAGTAGTCCCAGCTACTTGGAAGGCTGAGGTGAAAGGATTGCCTGAGCCCAGTAAGTCAAGGCTACGGTGGTCACGATGGTGCCACTGCACTCCAGACTGGACAATAGGGTGAGACTCCAACTCAAAGGAAAGAAAAAACAGTGGAATGTAGCTCAAAGATGTGGCAGCGCTTACACCCTCATGGCACCTATAAACACATTAAAGAAATCAAGTCCCGAAAAACGGGGAAACTGACAATAGCCATCAGCCTCTAACTGATGTCCCAGGGACAAGTATGAAGAAGTCAAAACCCAATTTTTATTAATGTAGATAGGTGGACAGCCTAGCAGAGGTGGCCAAAAGCCAGGGCTGTGGGAATCAGACTCCCTGAGTTCAAATCCTGCCTCTGCTAAGGTGGTGGTCGGGTCTCTGTAAGACTCCCTCTCCTCATCTGTAAAATGGGGACAATCATGGTCCCTACCTAATAGGCAGTTGCAAAGGTTAAATGGCATGTTCCAGATAGAGTGTCCTTAGTAAATTTCGATATATGTTAGCTGTTTAAAATTATGATAAAGAGAGAGGGTTCGGGAGATAAAAATCGATCAGGTTCTTGTTTATGTCTTTCTTTGCAACTGTGCATGGATGCCTTTGGGAGCACCGACTCCAATCACTGTCCCTTGTCGAGCTCCAGAATCTGTCCCAGCCTATGACCCTGCCTCCTGGGGCCGAGTGGAGATCATTCGGGAGGGACAGCCTCTGAGCAGTGGTTGAAAAGGTCGGGGGATCCACGAAGTCCCGGCTGAGAGGCTCCGAGGACCCCACTTGGCCTCATTCCCACCACACTTGCCTTTAGAGATGTATGGTTCATTGTCGGGAAGCTGGTGGGCGCCAGCAGCACTGGCCTCCGGCCTGGGCACAGGGACTGGGGGCCTGCTGGCCAGGTCCACAGAAAAGGCTTCATCGTCATCCACCATGTGGTAAACGTCTTCTTCCTGGTCAAGGCGGCGCAGCTCTTTATCCAAACTGGCCATTCCCACGCTGTTGCCTAGAAGCAGAAAAGAAGGTGACCCAAAGCAGAGGTCAAACAGCTTGGGTACACGCCAGTCACTAGAGCAGAGCGAGTGACCGTGCCTTGTTTGTTCAGTACTGCCCTCTGAACAGTGGGCTTGTCCCAGCACCCTTTACCGTGTCATCTGTTCAGAACACCATGCAGAGCAACTGAGAAAACACTGATGTCACCCTCATTTGCCATCCATCGATGCAGCAACCAGACACGTGGACCAGACTCATCATCTCAGTTTTACTGCTGGGATTCAGTGATCCATCCCATTAGAACTGGGAGAAGCCCTAGGTAAGACCAGCCGTCAAAGCCCCGGGTAGGAGAGGTGGGCGGGGCGGTCACGGCCAACTGTCCAATCAAAGTGGCACTTCTCACCTAGGGCTTGAAACAGGCTGCCCAAGACTCCCCACTCAGGGAAACACTGCATTTGAGAGCAGGGGTCAGCAAACATTTTTTAAGGTCCGGTCAGTAAATACTTCCAGGCTCTGCAAGCCATAAACTCTGTCGCAACTACTCAACTCGGCCTCTGTAGCGTGAAAGTAACCATAACCAATACCAAATGAACGGGCATGTTGTGTTCCAATAAAACTTTATTTACAAAACAGGCAGCTGGCCAGGCTGTGGCGCGTCTGCCATTGCTTGGGATGTTTCCTTCCTCTCCACTGTCAAAACCACCTGCCCCCTCCTGAGTCGCATCCTCTCAGCACACTGCTTTCTGTAGCTACTTGGTGGACAGGCCTCACCTAAGTTGTAAATGGTTGGACAGGGTAGAGGCATCACCCCTACCATTGAACACCCTCCACCTTTGGAATCTCCAACAACAACGATACATCTTTATTAACTGCGTGTTACGTGTGCGGCCCACTCAAGACCTAACGCAATGTGATGACTCATGTAATTCTCACACTCGTCTCAGCGTACAACTGAGGAAACTGAGGCCCAGAAGAGTTCAATAACCCGACACAGGCTTTCCAGCTAACAGAAGGGAAGAATTGAAAACACATCAGCATGTGTGTTCCTAGGCTCTATCCAACATGGCCCCGACTCAGTAATCCTTGGTTATAATCCCGCCCTTGGCCAGAAAGAACTAATTTTTCCTGTGTCCTCAGCCCCAACATCCAGAACTGTGCTTTGCACATAGTAGGTTCTCAATACCTACTATGGGTCCTGTAGAAATAGACACAGGTATTTTAAAAGAGGTCTCGGTGGAGGTAACTCATTGACTCAAATGAGCGTCTCCAGTGGTGGGAGCTTCTGGCCTGCCTGTAATGGGCCGATGGGGGGCTCGGGTAGGCGGGCGGGGCCGGCAGGGCGCCTTCGGTCACATCCCATGCCACGTCCACAGCTGCCCGCTCTTCAAGGGAGACAGCCCTCGCTGGGACCAGGCCATGGCTCGCCCTCATTCTCCTCCCTCGTTGTGGCCCTGCTTGCAGCCACAACTCACCTTCTAAAAACTTGCGGATCATGGAGTCCTTGGTGGTCTGAGAGAGACGGTCTCCGGGGATCGGGTTCGAGGTGCTGGCCTGAAGCATTTCGACATCTAGAAGGAAGAGGAGACTGAGGGTTAGCATGTTGTTCTTTCACACAGGCGAGGATTTTACAGGCAGACTTGCAAGGTCTGGGGACTTTCTTCAGAGATTCGAGCACCCGTCGATCCACCCATCCCTCCCTCCATCCATCCACTCGATTCCGACGCCCAGTAAGCGTGCAGCAGAAGCCAAGCAAGAGTCACGATCCTCAGGCCCTCTCTTGGACCACAGACCTCAGAAGGTATGTAATATAATAGAAACATTCTATTTAAAACGGCAAAAGCTTGGGAGGCTGAGGCAGGAGGATCACTTGAGGCCAGGAGTTTGAGACCCATGTGGGCAACATAGTGAGATCTTGTCTCTACAATTAAAAAACAAAATCCAAAAACTTAGCCGGATGTGGTGGCTTGCACCTGTAGTCCCAGTTACTCAGGAGGCTGAGGTGAGAGGATTGCTTGAGGCAGGAGTTGGAGGCTGTAGTGAACTATGATCGTGCCACTGCACACCAGCCTGGGGGACAGAGGGAGACCTTGTGAAGAAAGAAAGAAAGAAAGAGAGAGAGAGAGAAAACAGAGAGAGAGAGAGAGAGAGAGAGAGAAGGAAGGAAGAAAGAAGGGAGGGAGGAAAAAGAAATTAAGATCAGCGGTTTCTTGGGAATTTATAAGATGGAAACGGGACAAGGAAGACAGAAAGATGTTCCACTGTTCACCTTATATCTTAGTGTTTTGGCCTATTCAAAAATAAATGCAGGGCTCTGGCCATATTTGCTTACCGTATTACCCAAAACCCACCCAAAAGCCAAAACTCCTATGTCCACCTGCTCAGGGGATGATTCCCGACATAGCTGGACACATCACAGTGAGTGCCAGGCACTGCGATGTCCTCTTGCTTAGAATCCTGCGATTCCAAAGGAAGAGTAGCTGTGTGAACATCCCTGACCCTGTCACCGCTGGAGTCTCTAAGGCAGACCGTGGAGAGGTGAGGGTGACTGACGGGACGGGTCCCGAGCATTCCTTGAGGTGCGTTCATGTCTTAAAAATTTTTCTGAATAAGAGCACACACTTCTCTCATTCTTTCAAAAATCCAAGACCAGAAAAATCCTACTTGTGTGAGATTTTCGGGGTAATTTGCTTGTGTTTTGGGGAACATTTTCCCCATGGAGTTAGAGAACCGGGGAGGAAGACACATTCTCCAAGTGTGTGCCCTGGGGGAGTGGCACCCTCCTCTCTTGACCAAGACTCTAAATTGCTCTCTCCTCTTCCACCCTCTCCCCAACCTCCACTCCCAACTGCCTGACCCTGGCTCCAGCCGACTTTTTTTTTTTTTTTTGGTTTAACAGCATCATTTATTGGTAAGTCTTTTATCTTTAAACAAACAAACAAACAAAAAGATGTGGAGTACCCAGCAATGAAGCACTGAGGAATATACTCCCACAGGGAGACTGGCTTGTGTCGACACCCCTAGAGATGAGGGCAGACTTGCAGAGTGTCAGGTCGGTGCTGCCCAGTGCCGAACCCTCTAGAAAACCACACCATCAAAAGCGGACTGGATTTTAAAAATGTGGTACATATACACAATGGAATACTACGCAGCCATAAAAAAGAACAAAATCATGAATTTCGCAGCCACCTGGATGGAATTAGAGTTTATGAGACTGAGTGATCTCTCACAGAAACAAAGATCTGAGCATCACATGTTCTCACTCAGAAGTGGACCTTGAAAAACTATCGTAATACTATAAGAAAAGGATTGACAGTGGCGGGAAACTATGGTGGGGGCAGGGAGGGGAAGGGAGGTGGGATTAACAGTAGTCGGTATCTGTCTGGGGACGGGGGGGGGGGGGCCACACCTCATCAACAAGGGTACCTGCACAATGCATATTTGTATACCTAACCCTTAACTGTAGCCCACAATTTTAAAATAAAAAACATGTGTTGATAAAAAAAAAAGAAAAAGAAATTGTCAAGCCAGTGAAAAAATACAGAATCACTAAACTGGCTCAAATAGAGAAGTGAATTTGGTGTCTGAATAAATGGCATTCCAAATCAGTGAGGAGAGATTTATCAATAATCGACATTGGTATTCAAAAAAAAGAAAGAAAGAAAGCCACACCTGCCTCAGGCCCCAGTATCCCCGAGAACATGCTCCAGGGCATAGCAGCCTCTGACGGTTTTGATCACCAATTACCAATTCTCCCCGACTGGTAACATCAGGGCACAAACCTCACACACACAGTCTGTCGTCCCAGCGGACAAGAGAGGGAAACGCACCGTGCAGTTGAGGCAGGGGCCCTTCTAAAACAAAGAGATAAGGGCCTTCCCAGCGTGGAAAAAGAATGTGCTAGAGAGAGAGTGGCATGGCGTAGTCAAATGTCTAAGTGCGCGATAGTAACCCAGTTACAGCCCTGAGCCATAAAATACCCAGTCAAGAATGCAGATTGCCAAATACGGGAGACAACGGGGCTAAAATGTAATATAAGGCACTGCCCCGCTGCATTCAGGGCTCAGCCTTTGGACGTGAATCCGCCGGGCCAGTACCGACACAAATAAATGCTGCTTCCTAGCAAAAAAAAAAAAAGCCTCAGTGGCTCATCTCTCTCTGTAAAGAATCCTGCCACACAGTGGCCCAGCTATTTTCACTAACAAAGTTCGGTTTGGGAGAACTGATTTGCATGTCTGAGAGGCAGATGCAGAATTGAAGGAGCTATAGAGAGAATCGGTGAAATAAAACACAGAAGACAGGCAGCAGAAGCAGCCCTGCTGGACTCAGCATGCTACATTAATAAGGATGCTGACCTCCACTCCTGGTACTACAATCCTCTTCCTAATGTGTGCTGTTTTTTTGTTTGTTTGTTTGTTTGCTTGTTTTTTGTGAGTTAAAGAAAGAACTCAGCCTGGGCAACATAGCCAGACCTCATCTCTACAAAAAATTAGCCAGGGGTGGTGGCGCATGCCTGTAGTCCCAACTACTCAGGAGGCTGAGGTGGAAGGATCACCTGAGCCCAGAAGGTCGAGTCTGCAGTGAGCTGCACTCCAGACTGGACAACAGAGTAAGCCCCCAACTCAAAAAACAAAAACAACAACAAAAAAGAAAGAACTAAAAAGAAAATAAAAGCCAGGCGCGGTGGCTCACAGCAATAATTCAAGCACTTTGGGAGGCCTAAATGAGAAGATTGCCTGAGGCTGTGGGTTCAAGACCAGCGTTGGCAACTTGACGAGACCTCATCTCTACAATAAATAAATAAATAAATAAATTAGCTGGGTGTGGTGTCACGTGCCTGTAATTCCAGCTATTTGGAAGGCTGAGGTAGAAGGATCACCTAAGCCCAGCAGGTCAAGGCTGCAGTGGCCCTGAGCGTGCCACGGCACTCCAGCCTGGGCGACAGAGTGAGACTCCAATTCAAAATAATAATAATAATGAGCACCAGTCATAGGACAGATCATCATCATGACCCCTTGATATGATACATTGAGAAGGACAAAGCCTCATTTCTAAGGCATTCTTATCAAACATGCATACCCTCAGCCCAATCACAGAAAATGTCAGGCAAACCCAAATGGAGAGGCATTCTACAAAATAACTGGTCAGTGTTCTTCAAAAGTGTCAAGAGGCTGGGCTCGGTGGCTCAGCCTGTCATCCCAGCACTTTGGGAGACTGAGGCGAGTGGATTGCCTGAGCCCGCGGGTTCGAGACCCGCCTGGGCAACTAGGCGAGCCCTCACCTCTGCAATCAATCAAAAATTAGCCAGGTGTGGTAGTGCATGCCTGTAGTTGCAGCTACTTGGAAGGCTGAGGCGGAAAGATCGCCGGAGCCCAGCAGGTCGAGGCTGCAGTGGCCGGGAGCGGCCACTGCACTCTAGTCTGGGCAACAGAGTGAGACTCCAACTCAAAAAAAAAAAAAAAGTGTCAAGACAAGGAAAGACTGAGGAACTGCTACAAATTGGAGGAGGTTAGGGAGAAATTACCAAATGTGTTACCAGGTCCTAGACAGGATCCCAGAACAGAAAAAGAACGGCAGAGGTAAAACTAGAGACATCCGGGCAAAGTCTGCATTTTAGAGCCGGGCTCGGTGGCTCAGCCTATAATCCCGCGCCTTGGGAGGCTGAGGTGGATTGCCTGA
>CAUYQG010147999.1:0-37454 GCA_963574415.1 Tarsius wallacei | reverse complement strand
CTTCTTTGGATTATTTAATTTTTTTTTTTTTTAGTAGGAGTCTCATTCTGTTGCCCAGGCTGGAATGCAGTGGCAGGCTCACAGCCACCGGAGCCTCTACCTCTGGCCTCAGGAGATCCTTCTGTCTCAGCCTTCCAAGTAGCTGGAAGTACAGGTGCTCGCTACCACTCCTGGCTAATTTTTTTTTATTATTGTAGAGACGAAGTCTCACCAAGTTGCCCAGGCTGGTCTTGAACCCCTGTGCTCAGGCAATCCTCTTGCCTCGGTCTCCCAAAGTGCTGGGATTATATAGGCTTGAGCCACCGTGCCCAGCCCTAAATATTTTTTAAATTAAATTTTATCTGTTAGGTCATTTTTTAAAATATTTTTTTAATTAAATTTTATCTGTTAGCACATTAGCTCATTTTATTTTATGTGTTTGTTCATTTCTTGTTATTCTATGGATCACAATGCACATAGTTAGATTTTATATTCAATGCATATTGCACCACTTCTCATAAATTATAGATGCAATGCAACTATATAGACACATTTTCCAAGGCCCTCGTCACTTATGCTAAAGTTTTAACATTACAGCTACACAGGTTATATCCACTATTAAAGTTTTTATCTTTGCTTAAAACATGTATATATATATATGTGTGTGTGTATGTATGTAAAATATATTATCTATATAATTAAAATAAAGCAATAGTGTTTTGTATTAATCTGAATACTTACCATTTTTAATGTCTTTCATCTCTTCCATAGGATTCAATTTGTATCTACTACCATTTTTTTCAACCTGAATAAACTAATTTAGCTTCTTTAGCATTTCTTAAGATACCAATCTGATGTTAATTTTTATTTAAATATTTTGAAATTCTCTTATTGGTTGCAGTTGTAGGCCTGATTTCTCTTGTTTTCTCTATTTCTTTGTTTTTTGTTTTCAGGTTTTATTTGCAATACATTAGGAAAGATACAATTGGCCTATAAAACTTTCAAAACGATTTCCTGGCCTCCTCATTCTTGTTTTCGGGTGGTACCTATGGTTGGCATTGTTTTCTCATTAGCACTTTCTTACTTGATTAATTCATATATGAAGGAAAGCCTAATCTCTCTTACCTATGAATATCTTCCCAGGTATTTTACTGGAAATAGAAATAAGTAATGATGCTCTGGACTGCTAGAGTGTATAAGATATTAAGAATCTAAAAATATGCTCCATTTCTCAATTTTGCCCCAGAGCAACTATGCACCCTGATTAAATTACTGCTCTTATTTGAAGCTATCAATTTGCACATCTAAGAAATGGATTCACGCTAATTGCCCCATTTTGATCTCAAAAAGCTTCTGAATATGAAAGAAGTGATCAAGGGATGCTTTGTCAAATGCTCAAAAAATAAACAATACATTGAAACCAGATTCATCACAGTCTCATTTATTACCATAAATTTTTAAATTGCTATTAATATTGTTTGATTATAAGTTGTATCTGTTTAGCATCCTTGGAAAATCCATAGCAGTAATTACTTTTTTCTCTGTCTCAGCCAGAAATGAAGATGAGATTGTTATTTCCTTTTGGCCCTAAATAGAAACATGAATATATAAAAATAAATAGATGAGATGAGTATAGTTATATTTTCTGTTTAATTATATAAATGTGTGTGTATAATGTCATATATAATGTTCAATAAAGTCATGCTTATAGTTTTAATTCTTGCTTTTAACAGCCAGCATTCAATGTAGCTGTTTTAGTGGCTGCATGACATTCCATCAAAAGATTGTCATGTTCTTTTAAGCTACACTTTTGGATATGTTAGTTGTGTCTGATATTGTGTTACTTCGTATATACTATCATGTTATAAACCTATTTGTAGTTAAGTTTTTGTCTACACATCTGTTTCCTTATAACAGAGTACAAGAACTGATTAGAACTTTTTTTTAGTTACTATTATAGCACATAACACATTGAAGATATTGCACTTATCTGTACTTCAAACAATTGTTTATAAGTGGGATTATCTGGGATTATCTCATTATAGAAACAGCATTTGCAAACACAAACATTCCACTGACCCTGGGCGCCATCCACCCTCATTTTTTCTGTTTTATCCCACACTCAATGGCACCAAGTGCTATCACTAAAATTCATTTATAAAAAGATAAGTGAAAAAAGTTTGTTTATTTTTAAATACAAATGAAGGTGTAGATGAGAGTAAACATTTGTTCTATATTTATAGGTCATTTGTATTTTTTCATCTATTCTTTTTCTTTGCGGTGTTATTTTTACTACCCAAATGACTAAAAACACTATAAAGATTAATATTTCTCATCATTCATCTAATAGAATTTTGAAAGAACTTTTCCCCATTTGTCATTTTTACTTTTATTATTTTTGTTTTCTTTACGCATCAGTTACAGCCAGGCCACTGAGAGGGCAATCGCAGGAGCTGCACCTTCCTTTCTGTCCAGGAGAAAGGGCAGAAACAAAGTCCCATTTCTAGAATACTCCTGTCATTATTGTTTTACCCATGTCTTTCAGCTACCACTCTGTGAACAAGTGAAGAGATGAGGCTCCAAATTCATTTCAAATTATAGCGAACATCTTAAACAATTAAGGAAAAAGAAATCGGCAAAGGAAGAAGGGAAAATTATCAGAAAGGAGAATGTTGTGTGGAAAAGACAAAAGGAGAAAAGAAATTGACAAGAAAAAAAGAGAACCCATAATATTGCTATCATTTGGGGGCCCAATTAAGTGTGAAAATATGCAAGGGAGCTAGAACTTAATTCGAATTTGGATGTTTATAACGGTAAGTAAACTCATCTGCTCCACTTCAGTCTGTTGAGTATGGTGTAGTATCTTTTCTGGTGTCTTCAATGCCTGTTAACATTTGAGTGATGAGAGATACAGAATTACAGTGCTACCAGTGGTATTTGTTAATGAGCCTTTAAATTGGCCATTACTGGTATAGCTTGTTTATATTGGCTTGGCCGTGGTGGCCCTTTATTGAACTAGACAACACAATGAATTTACTTCAGTCCTCTAACACGTTTGGGTTAAAATCTAGTTAAAATGACTTTCAGGAATAATGCCAGATTCCGTACTGATGACAGAACAACCCCCACAAAAATCTCCAACCAGGAATGCAGAGGAGAAGGTTCTTGTCAATCACACAGACAAGAGAGAAAAGAAACCAGATTACAAGAAAACCATGGAAGTGTTGGGTCTAATTACCCACACAAATTGCCTACCTCTTATGTAAATCTTTGTTCTTATGGATTAACGATTTCTTTGAGAAATTTATCTCATCACTTTGTGTCTACTAAAATGATATGGAATCCTAACCATTGTACAAGAACCAACTTTTCCATTTTTTTCCCATATAAGATGTTCACAGTGTATAGTAACCACCAGATACATCCTAGACTTAAGCAGTAAAAAGTAAACACTCTAGCTGCAGGAGAAGACATAAAACAAAGTTATATTTTCCATGCTTGAATGAGTTTAAATCTTAGGTATTTTTTTGGCAAATTTTATTTTTTAAAATGCTATCAGGTTAGCCATTGATTTTTATCCTTTTTGCCATTGATTTTAAATAAGATGATGAAACAAAGGTGGTGTTGACTTAGATTACAAAGAGAATAAAAGTGTCACATTTTCTATTCATTTTGCCATTATTCTGAATGTTTGCTTTCAAATAGAAAATAGAAAACAGATTTTTACAAAGAACTCAAAATAAAAGAAAATAAATAAAATTTTTGAAATTCCTTATTAAAAATATTGTCTTCTGATATTCATCAGAGAGTTGAGAAATAAAATTTTTAAGGATTAATTTTCATTTTTATTTTTCTGTGCACATTTCTCCGCACGTTTAAAGTGAATTATTTTATACTTCAGCTTCTTTGAAGCTGAATTGGCTTTGGGGTTAAATTTTAAAGTTCTGAGTAGATGAACAGGTGCATTGATGATTTCACATTTTAACAAAAGGAAACAGATTAAAAGTTAACAAAATTGGGCTGGGCGTGGTAGCTCAAGCCTGTAATCCCAGCACTTTGGAAGGCCGAGGTGAGGGGATTTGCCTGAGCCCATGGTTCTAGAACAACCTGGGCAACTTGGTGAGACCTCATCTCTACAATAAATCAAAAAATTAGCCAGGTGTGGTCACACGTGCCTGTAGTTCCAGCTACTTAGAAGGCAGAGGCAGAAGGATCACCTGAGCCCCAGCAGGTCAATGCTGGGGTGACTGTGAGTGTGCCACTGCACTCCAGCCTGGGCGACAGAGTGAGACTCCAACTCAAAAAATAAATAAATAAAGTAAAAATAAAATTTAACAAAATTGTCTCATGACATGGAAATTATAATGCCATAGATACTGTCCATTAACTTTCAATAACCCTATAATAAGGTCGTTTGAACAAAAGAAAGTTGGAAGCGAAGTAATGGTCATACCTGCTCGGACATTATAGGGTAAATTCATTTGTAAGTAAAATTAAGTTGGTGCTATAAATAAAAATTAAAATAAAATATTCAAGTACCATTGATGAACAAATTATGGATTCTTATCATCATAATCTTTATGTATATTTCTTTCTAATAACATGTAGAAAAAGTTTGTGCTGGGGACAAAAATGATAACATTATGTCTCGAGAGGGTTTCTGGAAACGTATGCCCCCATCCCCTTTGCTTCTGTGTGTTAAGTGACAGGAAATATAAAATATTTCAGAGTTCAGCTCTGGGTAAATCTGAGTAAGATTTTTATTTTTAAACAATTACCCAAGAGATTCATGAGATTCATGCTTTATTGCAAAATAATTAGAAAATACGGCAGCAGATGTGGTGGCACACACTTGCAAATCACCAGATGTGGTGGCACACACCTGTAAACCGGGGGGTAAGGGGAGCTGAGACAGGAGGACAGCTCAAGGTCAAGAGTTTGAGATCAGCTTGGGCAGCATAGTGAGATTCCATCTCTAAAAATTAACATTAAAAAAGATTAGCTGGGTGTGGTGGTATGTACCTGTAGTTCGAGCTATTCAGGAGACTGAAGCAGAAAGATTTCTTGAGCCCAGGAGTTCCAAGCTGCAGGGAGCTATGATTGTGACATTGTACTCCAGCCTAGATGACAGAGCCAGGACCCCATCTCCCTCTCTCCATATTAAGTTCACAAACTGATCCTAGAAAAAAAGTGCTACATACCTCTTTGCTGAATATCATTATGGTCACCTTTGAAGTACTCCCCTTGGGAAACTATGCACCAATGTCAGCATCTAGTTCACCCGTCAAAGCAATTTTGGAACTCTCCTTCTGGAATGGCCATCAGAGCTGTCGTAGTACCCTTGAAGTCCTGAATGTCATCAAAATGTCTTCCTTTCAATATTTTCTTTACCTTCGGATAAAGAAAAAATTCATTAGGGGCCAGATCAGTTGAGTAGGGAGTGTTTTCTAATACAGTTATTTGTTTATTGACTAAAAACTCCCTCACAGACAATACTGTGTGAGCTGGTGCATTGTTGTGATGCAAGAATTCCTTTGAGAACTTTTTTGCACATACTTTTCTCATGCCAAGATTTTCAGTTAAGATTTTCCTGTTTCTCTTTTTGGTCTGGTATGCTTCTCACAGTAAACCAATGATTTCGATGCACAATTCGAATGTTATCTGCTAGCTCATTAACTGTTTGCTTTTCTGTTTACTCTAAGGATTGCAATGCTCATAATCAGCTTTGTAGTCAATGTGGAGTTAATATGGCACCACTTCACATAAATTGTAGATGCCATGCAACTATATAGACACATTTTCCAAAGCCCTCATCACTTATGCTAAAGTTTTCATATATGTTACATCTATTATACAGGTTATATATCCAATATTATAAGTCTTAATCTTTGCTTAAAACAGACACACACACACACACACACACACACACACACACACACCCCTGTGTATTTTGCACTGTGTTGATGCATAAGTTCACAGTGTTTTTCGCTTGCCCAGGGAATGCAAATGTTGCACTATGGTTGACTGGTCACAGTTCATCATGTTTGTCAATTCTGGAGTTGACTGGCATGGATCATCAAGGACTAAAGTGTTTTAAGGGTCTTCATCAAAGCCCGATGATCTTCCTGAACGTGGAGAACCATTCAGGTCAGAATGGCCCTCATGGAAATGACAAAATCATTTTTTCTGCTGTTCTTTCCCCTATGGCATTCTCCCTGTACACATCACAAATGTTTCCAGCTGCCTCAGCTGCCTTTACTCCTCTGTAAACTCAAACAGAAGAATACATTGAAAGTGTTCTTTTCACTTGACACTCCATATTCTTTAGCCCACAGATAGCACTAGCTTTCTTCAAATCTGCAAAATGCAAGGCATATTCACAAGCACCTTGTCACTCCAAATGACAAATGACAAACGATAAACATACTCCCAATGCCGCAGTGTTTCCACGCCAAAAACAAATGCTACTAATGTACACATCAACATAATATATATAATTAGAAAAGAGCAATAGTGTTTTGTATTTATCTGTATTTTTAATGATTTTTTTCTCTTCCTAAGGATCCTATTTGCATCTACTACCATTTTTTCAGCCTTAATAAACTGATTTAGTTTTTTCTGCATTTCTTAAGATCCCAATCTGATGTTAATTTTTTATTCACATACTTTAAAATTATCTTATTGACTGCGGTTAGAATTATTAGTTTCTTGGTGAGTTGACCTCTTTATTATTATAAAATGCTTCTTTTTATCCCAGGAATTTTTCCTTGTTCTGAAGTCTACTTTTTCTGATTTAATAAAATCACTCCAGCTTTCTTTGAGTACTGTTTTTATGGTATAACATTTTCCATTAATTTTTAACTTGTATCTTTATACTTAAAGTTGGTTTCCTTTAGACAGGAAATCCAAATCCTGTCACCCAATCTGACAATTGGGATGTTTGGAATAGTGCTATCCAATCAAACTGTGAACCACAAATATGCACCACACATGTAATTTTTTAAAATGTTAGTAGACACACAAAATTAGTAAAATATCATTTCAATACATTATTTTATTTATCTGCATATATCCAAAATGTTATCATTTAAACATATACTTAATGGAAAATCCCATTAATGAGACAATTTTAACTCATACTAGATTTTTGAAATCCAATGACTGTTTTACATTTTATGTCACATTTCAGTTTGGCCTAACTACAAATCATGTACCTAATAGCCAGATGTGACTAAAGTATTGGACAGCATAGTATATCCAGTGTAGGTATGAATAATGTTGGAGTTAAATCTGTCACCTTACTCTCCATTTTATATTAGTTTCATCCATTCTCTCTTTTTCTTTCCAAAATTCTGCATTTATATTTTTTTTAGATTAGTGAGCTTAGGACATAAATTTTATGATTATACTATATCTCTACTATTAACCATACCTCATGTTTCATTTTCTGTGACTGTTCTAGTGTTTATCGTATACATATTTAGCTTATTACAGTTTATGTTGAGATATTATTATCACTTCAAATATAGTGCAAGAACTTCATAAGAGTGTCTCTGTGTCTACTTTCCTCTTTGTGTTCTGTTGTCATATAGTTTATTTCCACTAATGCTATAAACCTCAGCATGCATTGCTATTAACTTTGCTTTAAACAGAAAATTATCTCCTGCAGATGATTTTTAAACGAAGAAAACACACAGATGTAAATATATATTTGGTATTAATTCATTTCTGTCTGAATTTTTTTCTTTAGCTTTTTTTTTTTCCCAGCGAAGATTTTGAATTCTAACAAGGTTTGTGGGTATGAAAATCTTTATTTTGCCTTTAATTTTGAAAGATATTGTCATGGGTGTAGCATTCTTTCTTTTAGCATCTAAAAATGTTATTCCAATGTCTTTGGCTTACATCGTTTCTGACAAAAGTCTGCTTTAATTCTGCTTCATGTTTCTCTCATCGGCATGTGTGTCTTTTTTTCCCACCCTTTAAGATTTACTCTTTATCGTTAATCTTCAGTGATTTTATTATGATATGCCTTTGGTCCAGCTTTCTATATCATTATTATGTTCATTATTTTTCAGATTCATTGGATCTATATGTCTATGGTGGTCAACAAATTTGCAAGTTTATTACCACTGTTTTATAACCTTTTTCTTTTTTGGCTTCTTTCATTTCTTCTTCTGGAACTTCAATTACAAATCTGTCAAAATACTTGATAATGTCATTCTTCGTTTGTCTTTTTCCCTGTGAATTCCTTAACATAAGCTTTTTATTAAAATGCCTTTAAGTTCAGTGATTTTTTTCTACTCTAATGCCTTATTTGATTTTAATCCCAACCAATGTCTCTTTTCATTTCACATATTGAGTTTTTATTTCTAACCATTCCATTTTTTATTTCTAACCATTCCATTTGAATTTTGTTTACAGATTCACTATGATCGTTCTGTTTAAGGTCTTATTATGCTCATGATTTCTTTCATGTCCTTTCATATACTTCTATATTTATCAGTTGTCTTTTTAAATTAGTAGACTGTTTTTTAGAGCTGCTTCGGGTTTACAGAAAAATTGAGCAGCAGTACAGAGTTCACATAATCCCTTTCTTCCTCCAACTCCTGCACACAGTTTACCCTATTATTAATACCTCAGATTAGTGTGGTAAACTTGTTATAGTTTAAACTATAACAATGTTTATACGGATACATTATTATTAATCCATACGGATACATTATTATTAACTGCAGTTCCTTTTTTGTATTTACAGCCTTATGGGCTTTGACAAATGTACACTGACATGTATCCACCAGCACAGTATTATACAGCATAGTTTCATGTCTTCAAAAATCCCCCTCGCTCCATTCATCTTTCCCTCCCTCCTTAAGCCCCTGATAAGCACCGGTCTTTCTACTTTCTCCTTAATTTTGCATTTTCCAAAATATAACGTAGTTTGAATTACCCAGGATGCTGTCGTTTCAGGTTGGCTTCTTTCACTTAGCAATGTGCATTTAGTTCCCTTCATGTCTTTTTGTGGCTAGGTAGCTCATTTTAAAATTGCTGAATTGTATCTCATTTTAAGCATATACCACAGTTTATCTGTTCACCTATTGAAAAGCATCTTGATTGTTCCTAGTTTGTTACAATTATTAATAAACCTGCTGTAAATCTCTATGTGCAAGTTTTTACATGGGCATAAAATCTGAATTCAGGGGGAACCAAAAAAACCTGGAACTTCTTTATAAAAAATTGTGTATTCGTTCTTACATGTTTAAACTTCTGTCGCCTTCAAAATATTCTCCATTTGCTGCAAGACACCTATTAAGATTATTTTTCCACCACTCACAACTGTTTTTTGAACTTGCCAATTTTGATTGCTTTTAGTGCTTGTGCCGTTTTTTTGGTTCACCTCTTTCACACAGGCAAAATGTCTCCCTTTGAAGACTTTTTTCAGCCAAGGAAACAAAAAAGTCACCCAAGGTGAGATCTGATGAATAGGGAGGGTGGGGCACGAAGGTCATGCCATTTTTGGTCAAAAAACACTGAACACTCAACACAGTGTGAGCAGGTGTGCTCATAAATCAGCCATCATGAAATGGGCAAACACGTTGAAAGAATCTCCAAAAAAATATCACTGAAGCCAGACGCAACCTCTCACAACTGTGCTAGCTGGTATGCCGATGCCCATGGGTTCCTAGAACACCTATCTAATGGGGGAAGTCTGTATGACAAAGGACCCACCCTCCAAAAACTAATTCTGTTTTTTTGGGTCACTCTTGTGTGTAAATTGTAAAAAGTTTACTGGAGTAAAACAGAGGAGCATATTCATCCTCTCACATAGTTACCCATTTTTGCTTTTGTTTTTGTGGCAAGAATAATGAAAATCTCATTTAGCATGAATTCCATATACAATATAATTTTACTACTTGTAGTCCTCACGTTGTACATTATATATGTAAACATGTTCATTCTATAGATCTGCTACTTTGTGCCCTCTGGCCTATGTGTCACTGATTTTCTTTTTCCCTCCCCTGCCTCAGATAACCACTATTTTAATCTCTATTTCTGTATATTTGATTTTTTAAATTTCACATATAAGTGTTATAATAAAATATTTTTCTTTCTTTTTCTGGTTTATTTCACTCAGCATAATGTTCTCCAGGCTCATCTTTGTTGTGTAAAAAGAAAACCTCTCATTCTTTTACAGAGCTGAATAATATTCCATTTTATATTTATATATTTCTTCATATGAAATATGAATATACATGTATTCTATATGTATAAATATGAATAAGTATTCTATTGTTTATTTATTTGTCCCATGATGGACACTTAGATTGTTTTCATAGTGAAGATATTATGGATGCTGCTGCCATGGACATGGGAGTGCAGATACCTTTATAAAGGGATGATTTCATTTTCTTTGGGTATATGCCAGGCAGAGGGACTGCTGAGTCACATGGTATATTTTTAACTTCTTTAGAAGAATCTATACTGTTTTCCATAATGACTATACAGATGTACATTCCCACCAACAATATGTAAGAATTTCCTTTTTTCCACATTCTCACCAACAATTATCTTTTGACTTTTGGATAACAACTATCCTAATGGATTCGAGGTGATCTCTGGTAATGATTTTGATTTGCATTTCCTTAATGATTAATGATGCTCTGCACCTTTAAATTCTCCTTTTTACTCTTTGTTACTATGTTCAGAGGAACCTTGATTTTAAGGCTAATTCACCTTTACTACCATGGCCTGAAGTCTGTGTGTACTCCACCCAACTCTTTCATGTATTAGATCTTTTCAGTCTGCTCTTGAGAATACAAAGTACTTCCATCTCCATGAGTGAATTCCCAAGGATTCTTCACCCCTGGGCCTTCCCATCGTTCCTTCTTCCTCTTCATGGCATTTAATACATTTGTGCAGATCAATACTCATCCAAAAACCCAGTTTTCAACCCTTTGCGGTTCTCGGGGCCTTTCTCATTTTGCAGCCCCCTCTGCTTTCATCTTCTGCCCAACAGGTGCTTGTCACTACATTCTTCCTGAGCTCATATCTCTTTCTCCTTAACTCTGTGAGACTACTAGCTCTGAGTCTCCACCCCAACCTGTGCCTTCAGCCATTAAGCTAAGGTAATGGCAATGATCACTTCATGTATTTTCTTCTCTCAGGGATCACAATTGCAGGCTGTATAAAGTCCAGTGTTTGAATGATTTATAGCAATTTTTCTTCTGGTTTCTAGTTTTGACCTATTCCCGCGGCAGTTAGCTTTTCATGCGTCTATGAAGATGTCTCTGTCCTCAGTCACAGCAAACATCTAGATGTGAGGTCATCCTATCAATTTAGCAAAATGTTATTTGTTAACTGGAATTGTCTGATAATTGTTAATACTAACCAATAAATCATAGCATTTTTATTCCAAATGATATTGATAAATTACCAAAATAATTATTTAATATCAATTCATTTAATACAATTTGTATACAGTAGAGAAACTATAGAGTTATCTGCCAACCAACAATCAGAATATTTATCTTTATTTTTCTGATAAGCTGGAAAATCCTAGAAATATACTTACCTTTCTTTCCTTTTTACAATATAAACTTATCCATTGTCCATTTAAGGATATATCTTTTTGTTGAAGAGTTTGTGGGATATGTCTTATCAAATCATTCCTTTTTCCTGAAAGCAGACTGAAAGTACTATTTGTTATGCTTTACTATTCAATGCTGGGGGAAAAATATTAAAGGAAAAGCATTTAAATTATTCTATTTTCATCAATTATTCCACACAGCAAAACTGTAAAATTAGAGCTAAATTTTTATAATTATGTTTTATTCCAAGATGAAAAATGTATGTAATTATAAGTTTTTGAGTATTTTAAGATTTCTTTTTTTCCTATCTATTATCTAGCACATAAAAAAGATTAAGGAGAGGCATCGTTAGATCTCCACAGCTCATCTTCCTAGTCCAATCCTACTTATACCAAGGTTCACATAATCCAATAAAGTTTAGTAGGTTGCCAGCTATTAAAAACGGCATATTGTCTTTCTCGACATTGTTAGTTTAGTGATGGGAACTGATTTTTTAAACGATTGATATGTGGTGATAAGATATTGGAATATTGGAATAGGGTATGGGCAAATTTTCATCATGAACCCAGAAAACTTCTTGGAATGAAAGACCTACAGCCAAATTCAGTTTGTCTAGGATGCTTTTGTTGTAAACTTGAATGTCTATGTTTCAAGTTTAGCATCACAGGGAAGTAGCAAATCTAATAAAATAAAATATGCTAGAGGTGGAAAGACTCAATGTATCAGGTCAGCATAGAGTGTGAAACAGTGATTTTGTACATATGCTATATGAGAATGAAACTTTTTCCAACATACCTCTCCCCAAAGTAGAATTCTACCATGGAGAGGAGTAGCTTTGTGAGTAATTCAAAAGAGTTGTAATATCACATACCAGACCTAAGGACAAATTTAATCTCACTCTCAGTTGTGTTGTCACAGGATTTGGGTACTGGGAGGAGTAGAAGGACAGATATTTGTCCTTTCACTTTAAGGATCCATTGTAGATCGGCACAAAGCAGAGTATCTGTGGTAAAGAGCAGATAAGAAATTAAGCTCTGTAGGTTCAAATCAAACCTGAAATAAACATTCTTCCATGTTGGATTCTTTGTGTCCTTCAGTGTCAAGAGTAGTTTTCATTTTTCAGTCTCAACCTTTACACAGTAGGTCCACAAGAAATGAAATAAATGTAAGCAAAGCCATTCACCAAATGCCTTTCACTGATGTTGTCTGTTTAGTTGAGTAGGATTATAGTATCACAGGTTTCTATTTCTCTAAGCACACTGTCCTTACCACAAGATTTCTTTATTATTCATTCCTATTGTCTCAAGCATGAGGTAGGCAAATTGATATATGTAGTGCAATGAAAAAGAAACAGAAACACAAAAAATATAGGCAAGTCACCAGAGTTCATAATGATAGCTACCAAACCTTGCATTCCTGGTTTGTTTATTTATTCATGTATTTGTGTTACCTCCTAGGCACATATAAAATAGAGACATGGGGATAAAAGATGACATATATATCTCTTACCAAATGTAGAGACAGAGCACACTTTTTAGAGATTAAGACCCCTTCCTCTTCTCATTTCTCCTTAAGTGGATGGTGTTTCTGTACAGAGGGCATAGCTTTTTATTTCATCCTAAATGTCTACATCTTTAACTCATGAGAGAGACAGGTTTGGCATTGAGAGTAATCGTAACATATTTTTTTCTAACATTCAATATCATTTCTCATCAATTACCTTAGTAAAGTTTACTTTGCAACTGTATTCCCTTCACTTTCTAAATATCACTGGCAATCTGTAATACAATTCCTGGACCTTGGCTCAAAGCTTGACAGAAATCTACTCATGAAAACCTTTTCTCTATAATGCATAACATGTGGATTTCTTGGCTTACAAAGAGACCTTAAGAAGGCATGATTTTTTAATAATATGCCATAAAGAAAATGTTCCTTAAAGTATGTTTTAAGATAAAAATAATCTAATTATATAATTATGGAAAGAGAAAGATCTTTATGTGGTTAGCCTAGCTCTAACTATAATAATATGATTTTCATGGAATTGGCATGGTTTACCAACTGAGACCACAAATATTAGGTTGCTCATCATAGGTGGGCTTTCTGTAAGATTTTAACTATGAACAGCCAACGAATGCATCAAATACCAATTAAGCTTGAAATCAAACACGGCTGTACTTCCTATATTAAGTGCAATTTAAAGAAAGATCACATTTGATTCATATGTAAAAAGCTGGCAAAAATCCTAAAGCTACTCATTGGCCCATTTTTCTTCTTTGGTAGCCAGAGAGGAACATATTTTGCCAATGAGAGAAGACACTCAGTTTCATGGGTTGGGAGATTTAATCTAAATCCAAAAGATATCTTAGTTTTTGCAATTTAAAACCCAGTCTCTGCAAAATATGTGCAATTAAAACACTTTCTAAACAAATAAAAAAAACACATAAATATTCAAAAGATTTGTGAGACTAAAAAACAAAAGCCCCATAAATCTCTTTTTGTTGCACGAAGCATACATAACTTTGAAATTTAAAGGATCTAGTTTTCCTGAGTATATGCCTGGATTTAAAGATCACAGAGAAAAATGTACTGAAAAAAAAGGTTGAGGTTTTCTTTTAACCATATTATTTATAAAATAATTCATGAAGACATGACTTCAAAACATAACTGTGACATCTTTTTCTAATTCATGTAAAACAAATGGCAGTGCTTTAAATATGTGTCTCTTTCATAATATTATGCATGTTTTCCCTCCCCAGAAAACCTTGACTTATGTATAACAGTATTTTTAACTAATAAAATTGCAGTCATCCAAAGAAATTTAGACAAGTATAAACTAACTGAGTGGATCTTTCTTTTTCATTTGGCATTACTTCAGAATTAAGGTTAGTAAAATATAACCTGAGACTAATTTCCTTAGGATTCGACTATTCCAACCCATGTTTGAAAGGCATAAAAAATGAATGAAGAATTTCTTCTTTTTTCTTTTTCAAAGATTTGCAATTGGGCAGTGGCTAAAAAAGAATCAGTCATCTGAGGCCATTTTGAAGATTGTCAGTCTTTTCAGTGAGTCTTTGAGTGTTTATCGTTAGGGAATGTATTTATCTAGTGCATATATATAGACCCGAGAAGCCTACTGTGGGTGTAAAACAATTTTAGAACTTTTTTGAAATATAAAATTTCTAGTGAAGAAATTTATATGAAAATAAACAGATGGTAGGCAAAAGAACATGTGGCCCATAATTTTAAAAATTTGAAAAAAAAAAACGCTTTTTCTTGATTCATATTTGAATAGCAATCATAAATGAGGACAATTTGCAGCTTTTCTCTTCTCCTTGATTCAGTAAAATGTTTGTTTGGCTGAAGTAATCAGAATATAAGTCTCCCTTATAAGGAAGTTGCAGAGGGTAGCTCAATAGTATGCTGAAATTTTATTTTCAACTTCTTATTTTTCTAAAATATGAACAAAAAAATTTTACAGTTAATAAAATAGAATTTATAATAACAGTGGTATCACATGTCTGACATGAATCCCAGCAGTAGAGAAGCCTTTTCCCTTTCTCATACATTTATTTTGTTTCATATCATCCCATTAAATATGCCTAATTGCAACTTCACTTTCCTTCAAATATTGTTTTCTACAGATCATTTCCAGAGAGCTGTATAGCTATTTGCCCCAACAATTAGGAAAAAAAGTAGGCATAACTTTTTTTCACTGCTATTTTCAAATTTGCTTTGTAAGATTTCTTTCATGACCAAATATACTGAAGTAGTGTATGACATTGGTATGTTAAAATTTAAATACTTTAAAACTTGAGTGATATTTGAAATGAATAATATTGTGAATTTTCTAGATATTGGAGAAAAACAATGTGAAGCATAGCATTTCAAATTTATATGAGAATACCAGTGAAAACTGTTAGGTCTTCTCAAAACTTAACTGACTTCTCTTCTCCATGATTAAGGTAAGATAGTTGACCTGTTAGTTCAGTTTTGTTTTCAGTTTTAGCAATGTCTTATTTGGAAAAAATCACAAAACAATGTTGTCATGCAAGACTTCCAGAAGGACATCTGTTTCTAATGTACAGTGCATAATTTAATGACGAGACACTTCAGTGGTCTACCCACTGCAAATCTCAGTTGTTAAATATGTCTGGAGCAAGACATCTTTAAATAGTAGGAGCTTTTTTGGTACATTAATTTCCTCACACTCAGAAGCAGAAAATGTGATTCTAGCTGTCACTTTGTGTAAAGCTCTGTTTACTTTAAAATGCTATTTACAGTTGAAATGTCTTGTTCAAACTGATTAACTATAGTGGAATTTAAAATTTTTGTAAAACCTATTTATTATGCTTAATGGTTTCAGAATTTTTTTCTTTCCTTTCAGACTATGGTTTAAGAAATCTATCTAATCGGCATTAAAACACAGGACTCTCAAGGCAAATCTTGAAAAACATAAACCAACAGTACTCCAGAAGAGATTAAAATTTTAAATGTAAGCTACAACTTGAAATAGAGCTAAGACTATAATCACAGGATTATAAATACTTTTTTTTTCTCTCCAAGAGATTAGGACTGGAGAGAAAAAGCCAGAATAACCATCCTCAGACCACAATACCAAAGTGGTCACCAAACATCATCTTCATTTATGATTCAACTTGGCTAACACAAGCTTGCTAACTAGCTTGGTATCCAATAAATCTTTATAGTATATAACATTTCATTATACATAGTTAAATGTGGTTGTCCTATTTAGAACTAGTCTTACCAGTATTCTGAAGCAATAACAAATGTTGAATAATAATCCCGTATTTTACCAGGAGGGTAAGAAAAAAATTCCCACTAAGGAAATACAAGTGAAAGAATTTTTATTAAAATTGTTAAAATACTATTATTATCCCCTATTTCAGCTATGGAGAGATAGTATCTTAAAACAATCAGCCTCATCTTTCAGTTAGCAAATCAAATAACTTCTGAATTTAAGTTTGATACTTTCCTATTTAGAGTTGGCAAAATATTCTCCCACAAGAGCTTACTCTTTTTGCATTAAGTAATTGCAGGATAAATGGGACTATAGGATAATGTAGAGAGTTTAAAGGAAGCTTTAACATTGAGTTAATAACTTCATATAACTATGACATATTTTATAAGAGCAATGTTAGAACTTCTAATCCTTGAGTCATTGAAAACAATTGCAATCAGAGGTTTTTCAAGAAAAATTATGGAGATGATGAATAATGTAATGTCAAAGATTTATTTAGTCATTACTTCTCTAATTCAGTCTCTCCTATTTTTAAGGGCATCATAAAGATATCTTCCATATTTTATTACTTCTCAAATGCCTGTGACAAATATTTTTTTTTTCTGTAGTCAGACTTTCTTCAACAACTTAATTTTCTCCTGATATCTTTTTCCTGACTCTCAGTTACTGTATATACAGGAAAGTAAAAGCCCAAACTGAGTACATTACAGAGACCATAGGAAAAGGAAAATTGGAGACAGTACATATACATGTGTCTTCTGAAGAATTTTGTTCTAAAGAAAAGCAAAGAAATGTGATGGCAGTTGTTAGGAGTGTGGTTAAGAGAATTTCTTATTAAAGATGAGAGCAATAATAGCATAAAAATCAAAGAGAAGAGGAGACAATTCATGAACAAATGTCTTTGAGTAGATGTACAGTGGTTGGTATCTGGTGCACAAGTTGACAGACTGCGTTTAGTTCACAGCATGGAGGCAAGACCATCAGATGCAGGCTCTGGAATGGGCACATGGTGGTAGAAGCCTACAGATATTTTCTTTAGATTGCTTTAAATGATATAAGCTGAGAGTAAGGATGAAAAGGGGGGTTTTGAGACAAGACGATAAGATATTAAGTAGTTATTGAGGAAAAAAAAAAATAAATGAACTAGAGATGTGTCTTATAATTGCCTGACAACCTGGTTCGAATATTATTGAAAAAGTTGCCACTAGTTTAAGAAAATCTACTGTAAATATCAGAGAACCACAAGAAGTCTAACTCTACTATAGAATTTGAGCCTCCAATCTTTTTATTCCCATCTTATTGTAGAAATTTTCAACATATAAAAAGCACAGGGAATTGTACTGAATGCTTAAGCATCTATCATTCATCTTCAATAATTATCAACTCAAGGCCAATTGTGATTCATTATACAACTATACCCTTTCTTTTGAGTATTTTAAAACAATATATACTGAATATAATTTTATTTAATCTGCAAACATTTCAGTGTATATTTCTATATGGCTAGCACTTATTTTTATAAACATGCCATTATCCCACCTAAAATATAAAAATGACTATTTTTTATCATGAATATCTGTTCAGTGTTCACATTCTACCAATTTGCTTGCTTCATTGGGATTCAGTTAAGATTTCAACTTTATAGTTGAAAATTTTTCCATCCATCTCATTGTATCTATTTGCAATTTTTTGTTACTATTGTTGAAGAAACTGGATAGTTAATCTTATACAATTTGCCACACTGAAATTTGCTTACTGTATACCCACAATGGGTTTGATATGTTCTTCTGCCTTCTTTATTTTTTATTTTTGAGTTGAAGTCTTACTCTGTTGCCCAGGCTGGAATGCAGTGGCACGCTCACGGCCACTGCAGCCTCGGCCTGCTGGGTTCAGGCGATCCTTCCGCCTCAGCCTTCCAAGTAGCTGGAAATACAGGCATATGCCACTATACCCAGCTAATTTTTTTTTAAATTTATTATAGAGCCGAGGTCTTACCAAGTTGTCCAGGCTGGTCTCAAACCCATGGGCTCAGACAATCTTCTCATCGCAGCCTCCCAAAGTGCTGGGATTATAGGAGTGAGTCACTGTGCCCAGCCTCCTTTATTTTTTTATAAGCTGATAGTTAGATCTAGAGGTTCAATTATATTTCAGTTTGATTGGGTAATTTATTTTCATAGTGTTGTGTAATCAGATCAGGAGTTACATAATATCAGTTGTTTCTCTGTTATGTTTTCAGGAATTTATGATAATTGCCTAGACCCATTAATTTAATGTGAGCTATAAAATCTCGACTTCTTACCATTTCTTCTTTATTTTTTAGCTGAAATAATCTTGTAGAACAAAATATCACCTTATAAACTAGTTTCTCAACCTGAGTTATGATTTATATAGAAAAAGAAGAGAAAAATAATCTTTGTTTTCTATTATATGGAAACTTTCAAAATAATGAGTTCGTTCCCTAGCATCCTCATAGGTCACCTGCCAATGTTTACTTAACTATTATTATAAGCTCATAGATATAAAAAAACTTGATGCATTTCAATCTGTTGCATTATTTTTAATACTTCTTAAATCTCCCCTCTTTGACTAATGTAAGGCTATTCAAATTGTTTGTCTTTCTAACTTGTGTTTTTACTGATTCAGATAATAATTTTCAAACATTGAAAGAATAATTTCTCAACATTTTATGCTATTCACTGTGTAATATCTAAAAATATGACACACTTTTAAGCTTTACAAGCCTGATTAACACTTTTCTACTGCTAAGATTAGTGTAAACCAGAGGTAGCAAAATATCACCAGTGGGCTGAGCTCTTGGTTTTGAAAATTCAGTTTTATGGAACATAGAAACTATTTATCAGCATATTGTCTATGACTGCATTCACATAACAGCAAAACAGTAGTTGTGACAAAGACCAACCATATAGTTACCAAGCTTTAAATATTTATTATCTGGTCCCTTACACAAAAAGTTGCTGACCCATGGCCTAGCCAATCAGCAAAACAAGTTATCCTTTATATAGTGTTTTCTGCTTCTTATAATGTAAATGTATAATGACAACTTCAAGATACCAGCATGTTATCACTGAAGGCAGAGTTATGAAGAAATGAACATAAGCCCATGCTATTTTCACCAGATAGATACAAATGGCATAAATAACTTCAAGAACAAAGATAACAGCAAAATGTAGTGAAATAATTAAGAATTGATGGATTTTAAGAATGTATTCATTTTATCTTTAAAATATTTACTCAGTATAAGTTTATACAATTGAATGTTTAATATGGCTATGTTTAATAACAGGCTCACAAGAGTACTAAGAATTTAGCAATCAGGTCTCACAAGTTGGTACAAGCTGGCTCCAACACACCACTTCTTATTTTCCACTAACCATCTCTATGTTTGAAGCATACGTATTTTGGTTTTGAACCCTTAGTAGAGATACATCCACTATCCTATTGGTCGTACATTTTATTGGCTGGCAAGTTAATAGCTATGAATTAATAGCCTCAAATATTAAGCTGTACCTAGAACGACCTTACAACCCAAATACCCTTGGTCTGATTGCAATTTAAGACTATAAATATTAGCCGGGCTCGGTGGCTCAGCCTGTAATCCCGCGCCTTTGGGAGGCTGAGGTGAGCGGATTACCTGAGCCCGCGGGTTCGAGACCCGCCTGGGCAGGCGAGACCTCATCTCTACAATAAATCAAAAAAATTAGCTGGGCGTGGTAGCGCACACCTGTAGTTCCAGCTACTTGGAAGGCTGAGGCAGAAGGATCGCCGGAGCCCAGCAGGTCGAGGCTGCAGTGGCCGGAAGCAGCCACTGCACTCCAGTCTGGGCAACAGAGTAAGACTCCAACTCAAAAAAAAAAAAAAAAAAAAAAAAGACTATAAATACATTTATAAAGGTGCCTCTTATAGAAGAAGAATAATCTGGCTAAATCTAAAGGGCTTTGGGGAACTGAGAACACTATTTGAAAAGGAGGCATTAGTGAATTTTAAAAAATCATGTATTTGACATTTCATTTAAAATGCTGTTTTTACCAACTGGTTACCATATATACTTCACCAAGTCCAATCATAAATGGCTTCCTAGGGTCTCAGAGTGGAGGCTAGGGGACTTGAATGTGATATTTCTTCCTTTTGCCCAAATGGCAAACATCAGTGTTTTATCAAAGAATGTTACCTTTAGAAGTAGGCCACAACCTCATCATCCTTCTCAATATGGAGCTCCAGGCAAGTCACTAGCAATTGACCAGAATTAAATTACGAGTTTAAACCCTCAAGTCATTTCTGGTCTAATATCTCACGGACTTTTACATAAACACATGTATTTCTTCTTGTTTTCAATATGCTTCAGATTTTCTAGAGAATTTTGTGTCCTTCCAAAGTAACTTTTAAAATATCTTAAGCTTTTATTTCTATAAATGGAATAATACTCAAAATTCCTGAATTTAAACATCAAGCAGGTGTGGATTGTAAGAACAAGACTGGGCACCTAATATTATGGAAATGCAGAGTATAATTGAAGCTTGGACAGGGAAATATCACTCAACTGTATCATAGGCTTGATTTATGGGAGATTTCCTTGAATCTACCCAAATATTCTTCTGTTTGTTAAATAGCACTTGAACTACAGATTAGGGCTGAAAGAATTAAAGGTTCTTTCTCTGGCTATGTTGCTAGTAATATGCACCAGACAAAATCTGAGAAACCTTTCCACATTATGGCTTGTGACCCAGGAAAATCAAGAGGCAGCACCTTCATTCTGAACTCCCAGCAAAGTGGTGTTCTTTGATCAAAAAAGTGAGCCAGACACTAAAATATTGTCACGGAAGAACTGGAGGCAGGGAGATGCTCAAATCCTCCCAGGGTCTGGCATTCAGTCCAGCACCTGAAAAGAAATTATTCAAATACAAAGGAATTACCATGTGAATGGCGTTTCCGCACAATTTCTGCATATGCTGCCTTGCATTTTTATCAAGACGACAAACATCAACCAGCGTGAGAAAGCAGGTGCCTTTTTCCCCCATATCTTTTGAACATCAGTATTTCCCAGCAGTTAACTGCATGTGATAATGGCCAGAGCACAGAAACGTTTTGATTTGGATCCAAACTCTTCACCCAGAAGCAGCTTTTTGTTGTATATTTTAAGCTTGGAGCTTTTGATCCAGATTCATTAGATGGCAGATCATTTAAATAAGAAGGGTAGGAGGCTGATTGAGGGGGAGCTTCCTAAGATGTTGAAGTCTCAAAGAAGATTTCAGCTCAGAGGGATTTCTTTTTTGGAGCCAAGTTCAGATCCCACCTACAGAGTTAAAGCCATTAATTATTAACCACGGTATTACATATGAAAATTACAAGATAGCGGGTTGACAGCACATGGCAATGAGCCTTCAAATTGTGATTTCCCATCCTAATGATGATGATAAGATAGGACTGAATGGCAAATTGCTATGGCTTTCAGTGGAAAATTTAAAAGAGCTGTGCCCTGATCCCTTGTTACAGAGAACTGCTATTCATTCAGCAGCACTCCTAGCAGAAACAAACTCAGGGTCTGGTGTGATGGTGGCAGAGATGTTAATTCACATGACAGCAAGCAGAGGGAAACTGCTAAATGGCACAGTGGGTTAATGACACACTACAGTGCTTCACCACGGGAGACATATGGGTTGAATTCTGGCATTGTTCACAAGTGAAAATTGGTTTACCAATCTTAGCTTGGTCCCCGGTGGACAGTTGTCCTTGTCCTAGACCTCCTCAGATGTTGTCCTAATTTTCTGCACAGGAGAGGCTCAAGTCTGCGAGAGCCGGAAGGTTACTTATAAGAGTGAAATTGGTTTAGCAGAGTTAGAGGAGGAAGCAGGCCCAACATCCTCCTCCTTTTAATCCTGGTTGCTGCCAGTATCTCATTTTCACAAGCTTGAAAATCCACTCAGGGCAGCAAAAGAAAGGCAATAAACAAGGCCAATTTCCCTTCTGCTAAAATTACATTCCCAAAGAGCTAAGCGGGCTCAGCACTGATTTATTAAAAAGAGGACACTTGTTTGGAGCAGGGCTTGCCCTCAGTAGAGAATCATAGAACTAAAAGTTTAAGCGTAAAACGGCTTAGTCAGAAAAAGGTGTGTTTTTTAGAATAGCTGTGTAAGATTCTGTATAACTCTTATCATTCTAATACTCATGTTCTTAATATCAAGAGAATATGTGGAATAATATTTATAATTGTATAATTTACTTGTGTATTTTAGAGGACAACTTGTTTTTTCATCTTAAAGCTTTTCTTTAAGAGAAAGACACTCAACTTAATTTACTCCCTCATAGGGGAAAAAGTCACCAGGAATAAACATTTTAAAACTGCAAACAAAATAAAATGATGAGAGTAAAAGTTTAATAAAAACTTCATATATAAGGAACTCAAGAAACAAAAGGAAATTACAGAAGTGAATAATATTGTCTTATTTTTTAATTCAGAAAAATCACAAAGGCTATGGTAATAGAAACTAAAGCATTGAGAGGTGAATGAAATGAAAGATTTTAAAAAGTTAGAGAAAAATATCTATTATGAGAAAAAATAGAAGATTTAACACTTAATGACATGTAAAGGCAAATATATATGAGACTTTTTGAAGTGACTGACATAGAAAAATTTTTTAAAATATACTGCTGAAATAATTAGTCATTGTGAATTTCAGGCTAGTCAGATATTTTTAACTTCTATAATCATTATAATTTTCTGGGATTATTTAATATACTCTCATTAATTCTGCCTTCAATCAATCATTCTTCTTCAAGTCATTTTTTTTTTTAACTTCTAACTGGCTTTGGGAATGGTTCATATTCATTACTAAAAGTATATACTCAGTAGCCAAACACTTTAGCAGAAGAATCAGATAGAAGATGAAAGGTTTATAAACATCACATTAAAGTAGAAAATAGGGGGAAAGTTCAAATGCAACATTATTTAAGCAAATAATTTATTTTTTTCTAGAAGTCATTGTCCCTAAAGATGCTAGATACATCCAGTCCACATTTTTATTCCTTTGGAAGTTGGTTTCATCCTCTCTATATGCAGAGGCAGATTCGTGCAGCTAACATCTTCCATCATTTACTTCCGGTAGATTCATTGGTTCATAGTCTATCTGTCCACCAATTCACATTCCCATTCTTGTACCCACAACTACTTTCCAAAATCCTATTCTTAGATTGGTCTCATTCCCCCTTTAGATTGCCTCCACCCTCCTGACCCATTCAAATCTAATATCTTTATTTCTTCCCATAAAGTTTTCATTGATACCTTTGTTCCACGGTGATCACTTCTTCCCTTAACAATTAAAGATGGTTCCTCATTAAGAATTATAAAACAGCCAAAACCCTTCCTTGGAATTTCTTACTTGACTTTACATGGCTATACATTCTTCGAGTGTCTTTGTCTAGTCTTCCCAAATAAGACTTTAAGATTAAGAAAAAAACACTTGCATGAACAAATTAGTTTTTCAGTAAACATTTATTTTATATATACATATATATTTCTTTTCTGACTTTATATACTTATTTTGATATTCCAGAATACCTAGCACATTGCCTTATACAGAGGAGCAGCTTAATAAATACATTTGAATGAATGCTCACTATAAAATAATTGCAACTTTTTCTCTGTTAACAGATTATCCTCCCCAATTCTAATAAGATATTTAAAGCCTTCATAAAATTTAAATGGAATACAAAGCAGAATCATTTAATTCTCTACTATTAAGCTGATGACAGATTTTGGAAGTAATGAGACTGCATTTTGATTTTAAAATACTTCATTTAATACTTTTTAAATTATGATATGATTCAAGTGTAGTTTTTGGTTCTTTTAAAATAAATTGTAACAAATTTGAATTTCTTTAAAACTCAAGAACTTTCCTACATGAAACATAAGATAAGAGCAGTTTTTATTTAATTTTAGGCAAAGTAGCAAGTTAAATTAGAAATATTTATGCATCAAAGAACTGGGACTGACAATTTGGCCTAAATATATCTAAAACTTAAATTATCTGCTGCACTGAGACTTTAAGAACCTGTAGCTCTATGTTGATGGGATTTTGGTCCATCTGCCTTCTTCTGATGCTAATAATTTTGAGTAGAAGGCAACCATAAATAGAATGATTGTTCATAGAAAGGTAATTTTGCTGGAATGAGAGAATAGCAGAAATAGCAGACGGAGTAAAGGAAGAAAAATTCAAGAGGAAAAGATGTGACCAGTGACAACACAACATATTCTGGGAGATATATCCACAAGCACAACACTAGAGCTGGGTATAGTTGACAATAGACTTAATCAATGGGAACACATAATTCTGTCTACGAGCAAGTCTGGGATAGATCTCTTCATTCAACAATCAATTGGCATAAACAACAAAAACAGAATTAGCGGCAATGAAGCGGGCTATAGAATTTCTGCAAAAAAGAAAAAAATAAATATTATTTAAAGTGATTTTCTAGAGCCCTAGTTATTAGCCAGTGTACCGTTTCATACCAGGATCCTGCAGACAGGCTACGGGTGGCTGAAATTCAATCTTTGCAGATCTCAATGTAGCCAGGTAGAGCCAAGCATAGCTGGAACCCACGTAGCAGTCTGATCAGTTTGCTCTGGGACACCTTCAAACATTACCCTGTTCTACATATGTGAAGAATGATGCCAAGAAAAACAAAAGAGTCTGAGAAAATTTTTTACCATCCTCAGTAGTATCCAGGTTGCCATGACTGCTATGGAAAAGAAGCAGGAAGTTGATAAGTTTAAAATATCTCACTTCTCTATTATCCTAAATGCAAACAGAAGGTTTCTGAATCAAGGCAGGTTATTACCACGGTAATAACTATAGCTGTTTCCTACACCCCACTTTCTTTATCTCTTCTAGGGTGATGAAAGGAGAGCCATATGAACAGGCTGGCATGTGGTATGTCATACACAGAAGAAAGAGTCCCGAAATTAGGAATCTGGGAGTTAATATGCATACTGTCCAGTGATTCTTTTCCCTCCTGGAAGAAGAACTAATCTCCCTAATGTAAAGAAATTCTCCTTGGGTTGAGAAATGAAATATTCCCAAGTTCTTACCTTTGGCATATAAATAAATGTCTCTAGATGAGAGATAAGATAAGGTCTTCAGGTTTATATGCCCTGGAAATTACTCGAGAATGCTACTTATATATTCCTTGGAATATAAACATACAGGCATGTTAAAACAAACAAGAACAACATCAGATAAAATGTGAAGGACTAAAATAAGACTTCCACATGCCCATAAAAACAGAGTTTTATGTATACTCCAAAACATAAAATAAAAAGGGAAACTTGCTTTTAGTCATAGATCAGCACATGCAAAACATTAAATTATAAAGTTAAAACTGGGTTACTTGACGAATTAGCTAGGCGTGGTAGCACATGCCTGTAGTTCCAGCTACTTAGAAGGCTGAGGCAAAAAGATCGCCTGAGCCTAGTAGGTCAAAACTGCGATGGCTATGAGCATGCCACTGCACTCCAGCCTGGGCGACAAAGTGAGACTCCGATTCAAAAAAAAAAAAAGAAGGAAAAAAAAAAAATACTAGAACCCGCATGTGCAGCCGGGGGCAATGGCTCTAGCCTGTAATCCCAACACTTTGGGAAGCGGAGGCGAGAGGATTGCTTGGGCTCAGGGGTCGAGACCAGCCTGAGCAACATGGCGAGACATCATCTCTGCAATAAATCAAAAAATTAGCCAGGCAGGGTGGCAGATGCCTGTGGTCCAACTACTTGGAAGGTTGAGGTGGAAGGATCACCTGAACCCAGCAGGTAGAGGCCGTGGTGGCCATGAGTGTGCCACTGCGCTCCAGCCTGGGTGACAGAGTGAGACTCCGACTCCAAAAAAAAAAAAAGAAAGGCCAGGTGAGGTGGCTTACACCTGTAATCCCAACACTTTGGGAGGCAAAAGCGAGAGGATTGCCTGGGCCGATGGGTTCGAGAACAGCCCTGGTAATCTGGTGAGACCTCACCTCTATAATAAATCAAAAAATTAGCCAAGCATGGTGGCACATGCCTGTAGTTCCAGCTACTTGGAAGGCTGAGGTGGAAGGACCGCCAGAGCCCAGCAGGTCGAGGCTGCGGTGGCCGGGAGCGTGCCACTGCACTCCAGCCTGGGCAATGGAGTGAGACTCCAACTCAAAAAAAAAAAAGAAAAAAGAAACCTCATGATGTGCACCATGGACAAAACAAAGATTATAGAAACTAAACCTTTGGTACAACCAGTGTTTTGAGAGTGGTTACAATATTTCAAAACTTTTGACATTAAGTACATAAGGCACTTGCCTTCAGAAACCTCTTCAGATTTGGAATCCAGACAATTAAACAATGACCAGACAATGAGTAAGTGCTAGGAAGGAAAAAAATTTAAAAGGGGCAGCAATCTCCATAAGGGTTTGGAAAACAGGTGGAGATTGGTAATTCTGAAAGAATGAGCTGGAGTGAGTCATATAAAGAATGTTCCAGCAGGGAATGGAAGTGGGGGCGTATGGTTTGATGAGGGAAGATTGTTCTTGCAAATAAAAGCAGAAAATTTTGAGAAAATTAAGGCATATTTCAGCGTAAAATAAGTTCACTGTGGTTGAATTGCAGAGTTGAATTAAGACAGGCTCATGACATAAAACTGGAAAACATAAGTGCTTGTCTGATAGGTAAGGAATCTATATTTTATTCTTACTGCAAGAATTGTTTTTGAAAGATTTTAAGCAGGGGTGATCTGCGAGAAATTTTCATGTCAGGCCCTCTATGGTTCAGATCCTAGGTCTACCACTTGACCTTGGACATATTTATTTCCTCTACCAGTTTTCCTATCTGCAGAATAGCAATTATAACAATACTTGAACAATAAATTTGTTGTGAGGATTAAACGAGAAATCTTTGAAAACTGAGTGACACATTGTAAATATTCTACAAATGGTTATTAGAATTAAGGGGTAATAAACAGGAATAACATGATTGCGTTTTAGAGAAATTTTTCTGGCAGCATAGTGGTGGCAGATTCAGAGGTGCAAAACTAGAGGAGTTAGTTAAAGAAGAAAGAAGAGTTAGTTAAAAAGCTGTTACAAAGGTATATTGCATGGTGGTGAGGTTTGGGCTTTGATCAAGCCCGTCATCCAGATGGTGAGCATGGTACCAAAAAATAAATTTAAGAAAACAAAAAGAGAAGATGTAATAAAATGTAGCAAATAAAGGATGCCACAAATTTAAATAATATAAATTAAAATAAATATAAAAAATAGCTATTGCACGAGAAAGAAAAGAGATGAAGATCCGTTGAGATAGAGTATTAGCAAGGCATAGAGAAGTAGACACACGTAAGCTGTATGAACAAGATAGAGCCCATAGACAGGGTGATTAAATGAAGATAAGTACTGAGTTATTGTACTGTATACTTCTCTGTCAAACCAGGCGAAGTGGGGACTACAGGGAGACCCAAACCTTACCTGTACAATGACTACTTATATACCTAATCCTGAATTGTACCCCACATTCTTAAAATAAAAAAAAAATTAAATTAAAAATTGTAATGAAATAATTGAACATAGACCAGGTGTGGTGGCTCATGGCTGCAATCCCAGCACTTTGGGAGGATCACTTGAGGCCAGGAGTTGGAAACCAGCCTGGGCACTATAGCAAGAATCCATCTGTAAAAAACAAACCAACAAACAAAAAGCACGTGCCTGTAGCCTTAGCTACTTGGGAAACAGAGGTAGAAAAATCACTTGAGCCCAAGAGTTCTAGGCTACAGTGATCACGTCACTTCACTCCAGCCTGGGAGACAGAGTGAGACACTGTTTCTAAATAATAATAATAATTTATTAAACATTTGATAGTAATTTTTATTGTTTCTGATTGATTGATTGATTGATTTTATCTTTCCTCATTAGACCCATTGTTAGGGTCATACTCCCAGTGGGGTTTCCAGAATGTTGTTAGGTCAGGCCCTCTGGGGGTGTAGGGTGTTTGGTCTGTGATCTGATGCCGCAGGAAAGATGCAAATGATTGCACAAAAGTTAAATTAGGAAATATAGCTTATTTAGAAAGTAAATTAGAAAGAGAGAAAGAGAAAGAGGAGAGTCACGTCCCCAAGGTTTGGGGGCCAAAGCCGAGAAACATGGTTATGGCCATAGCTCAAAGAGCACATGGCCATACCAGAGTCTAGTAAGGCAATGGCCGCAGTGGCCTGGCAATGGCCTAGCAATGGGCTGGCAATGGCTGCAGTGGCCTGGCAATGGAAAAGTGGCTGCTCGTGGTTGAGTTCTTTCAAGCATTTCCCTTGGATGGGGGTGGGTTGTTAAGATGGTTGGGTTGTGGTCTGCTCCACATCATCCCTAAGGGGCGGGTAAGCGCAGGATCTTATGTCAGGTGATGGACAGCAGACAGATGGGTGGATTAGTCACATGATTGCTGCCATTGTTGAGTTGGTCTGTGTCACTAAGTCCAAAGGGCTGATTAGGTTAACTAGGGGTTTGGACCAGGAGGAGTTTTTCTTGCAAGAGCCCCGTCAGATGTTTGCAATCCACAAACTCCTTGACCAAAAAGTGGTCTACTAACATTTCTATGGCCAGCCAAGAGGTGATCTTTGATCTGCCTTGACAAGGAACCTGAAAAGTTTCCTAGAGATTATTATGCTAAACCGTGAATTGAAAGGATGGGCCATCCTGGTCTTGCATCGGGTGGAGATTTGCTGAGGGGGTGGGGTAGGCTGCTGCTTGGCCTGCTGTAGTCCCAACGCTTCCTAAAACCTGCCTCCTTTCACCCATTAAGTGTCTTTTTAAAAAAATGTGTATACCATGCATAAAAATAACAGACACTTTTAAAATATGATGAGTTTTTTATTTTCGTAGCAAGATGATTAGTTTAACTCTGGGCACTTAAGTGTAAGTATGATTTTGAAGTGCAAGAAAACAGTCTGGACAAGAAGTTTACGTGAAAATTTAAGCTTTTGGAGTTAGTGTGGCTACCAAGGAGATAATATGCAGTGAGAAGACAGTGAGTTGGAGATAGAACCCTGAAGAACATGGACAGGTAAAGAAAAAGCCTTAAAAGAATTCTAAGGAAGAATATCTGAGAATTGGAAGAAAAACAGGGAATATGTGGTGTCAAAAGAAGTAGAAAATGATGTCTAAAAAGGAGCCACAATATCAAATATTCTTTTAAGCAATTCAACAGTAGTGAATGTTGCTAAGAAATCAAGTATAATAAATATCAAGATACTAGCGAGAGAAGTCCATACCAATTAGCTTGAGGTACTGACTGGATTGGAGCTTTTTGAGGAATATTGAATAGTACTCAAGTAGTGACAACAAAATTTAATTTTTTAGAGGCTATTGAGTATTGAAAAACAGACAGAAATAGGTAAATAATCAGAAAGAGAAATCACATTGTGCAGATATGTTTGACGTACTCTAAATGTTGTTGACAGGATAATTAATGGGGTTAGGATCCTACAAAGGCCAGGATTGGAGTTGGCATATGGTGAAATTATCACTGAGCAGGAGAAGGAATCCTTCCACTACAAGAAAATAAAGAGGAAAAGATGGGCAGGTATGTTATCAGGTTCAGGTGCAGAAATTCAAGAAACTTCTTTTGCATTAGAAGGCGGACCAAGAGGGACACAATGAGAATCCAAAGGAGTGTGGATAACTATTGAAATGGATACTACAGAGATTGGAAGAGTGAAACTTAGAGAAATGAAAAAAGGATTGCTAAGCAGTGATGAAGCTGGAAACCATTGTATGATTTTATTAAGCAGTGCTGGAATACCCAAGGATAAGGAAAAAGAACATAGACTGTTAGGCTGTTCAGGATTGCATGTCTCCAGGCAGTTGTCATAGATGGATAATGGGTAAAATGACATGAGGGTATTGGCACACACACACACAAAAAGCAGTGTTATGGATTTTCAGAAGGAACAATTTTGCCCCCCAGGGGATATTTGACAGTGTCCGGAGACCTTTTTGATTTTCCCAACTTGGGGCAGAGCTACTCATGGAATAGTGGGTAAGGTCCAGGATGCTTCTAAACATTGTACAATGCTCAGAGCAACCATTCACAACAAAGAGTTTTTCTGGGTTAGAAAATCTAAATTTAGTTGAGAATTTCAGAGAGGTAGAAAGGGGGATCACAGGGAGAAATTAGAGGATCAAAGCATAAAGTGTCTTGTGTGGCTAAAAAGCAAAATTATATCAAGTGAGGAGATGGAGGGGAGACAGACAAAGGAGAGAAAAGGGAAAGAAAGAGAAAAAAATGTGAATAAAGAGGGAGAGAAGAAGGTCGTGGTTTGAGGGTGGTTTATCATTGTTATTATTTCATTACATAACATTTCAGAGTTGGAGCAGTTTGAGGTGACAACAAACGTATAATCATAGAAGTGAATGGTTAAAGCAGAGTGGAGTGAAGATCACTACACATGAGTAATTGAAGGAAAATCCACGTCACTCAGAATAATGGCTTGCTAGGGGGTGGGAGAAAGATAATCGTATAGATGTTAATATCTTTAGGGAATGAGGTCTTTGAGAAAATATTGTAACCCAGAAAAACTATTTTTATGTATGAAATCAACATACCCAAAACACAGTTCATCTATAGGGAAAAAAATGAATGAAAATAAATAGCAAGACAAATATAATTTTTGCTAAAGGAGAAGAAAAATTGTGATTTTTTCACTGAGTGGCATTTTCTTATGCTTTCTGAAGTGAATATTTGTCTATGATAAGAATAACAATTAGTAAACATGAAAGAAAAAATACTTTAAAAATGAAAGTGAAAGACACTGATACATAATTACTTCATGTAGATCATTAGCTGGAACCTGGATAGTCTCTGCATTTAAAAAAGTTATTTTGGATCCTATAAAAAGTTTGGTGACAACTGGAGTATATAACTAATATCATAAACGACTTTCAATCTGAAAAAATGCCAATGCAGCAAATAAAATGATACTGGATACTGAGAAAAAAAAGTAGGCCGTATGTCTGGAAAGGCCAAACAAGTTATAAAGTTATCTTTTACCACCTGCCAGACATAAAACTAAGATTCTGATGAGACTATGATTATTGGGGAAAAAAGATTATTCACGAGCACAAACTTCACTGTTTAGAGATAAAATTTTGTAAAAAAAAAAAAAAATAGTTATATGGTAGAGTTATCTCGTTTATTCGTAACATTCCCCTGTTGTGGAATTCTAATGATCAATCTGATAATCTTGAATAAGTAGTTAAGGATGAAGCTCTTTACTAATGTCATTCATTTCAACTATATTTATCATTCATTGTTTTCACCAAAACCCATCTAGCATAAGAACAATGACTAAGAGGCTCAAACATTAAGGTAAAAGCTTTCTAATTATAATTATTCAAATAACATTAGTGCTTGCCAATGAGTCAGAAAATGTGGCAAATATGTCATCTGTCCTCTCTTCATTTCAGGATGTCATCCTCAATTCCTTACACTACAGATTGGAAGATGTAGAGTGATGATTCAAGAGTATGTCAATTTAAGTCCTTTATAATGAAACCTCAAAACATCAAGTGCTATTGTTTACCTAATAGAAAATTTACTTATATTGTATTAAGATAATTTGAGGAGCTATGCCTCTGTTTCTGCAGTATTTTGCAATAGTTAGCATACATGGCCTTGGCCTTGTATGTCATAGTTTTCTGTATAATAGCAGTAATCAACAAAGGTATATTTTATAATGCTTCCTTTTCACCCAAACTTTTTGTCCATTCTCCAAATTGTGGCAACATTCTTGGAAGCCCTATTATGAACAAGGGGCATGGTTCCTTCACAGAAAAGTACCCATTCACTGTTGCAAAGTGGAGCAAGAAAGGAGTTTGGTAAGATATTTTGAAGTTGATATCAAAAGTACACCTACGAAGATTTGCCCAGCCAGAGGAATACGTTGACTAAGTCACTGAGATATTTTCCAAGGGACTGGAGCATCTGTATATTACAGTCATTGCCTCATTTTACCCTAAAGCAAGCAATGTACATTTTGCTCTAAAATCAAAAAGGAGATATAAAGAGGTTCAGCAAGTATTTATAAAAGATTACCTTGAATCAGTTATAATACTAAGAGGGATTAAAGGATTTTTGTGAAAATTGTTGTAGAGAATACTATCAAACAATGGATAAATGCAGCTGCCACTTATTCAAATTATATGAAGTTGGGTAGTACCTTCGGTGATCGAAAGGGGAGTTCTTTAATTTTTCTGTTTTTAAATGTATTCCCTGACAGCAAATTCCTTAAACTCAAGGGAAATAAATAAATCCCAACATGACATCAAAATCACATTTAGTGCTTAGAATCTATCAACTTCTTGCTGTTTCTGTGAAGAAAATGTGTTTGTAAGACTTGACCCAGACCAAGATTCCCAACAGGAGATTGCCCATAATAACACTAAAAGAACCCTAAGTAATCATCACTCATCACAAAGCATTTGTTTTTTTGGAGATTTTATTTTCTATGGTAAGAAATAGGTATTTGCCAGATATAATTTTAGATATATCATTAATGTAGCCAAAAGGGAATATATTTCTTAACATTATTTTATATCCAGAAAAGTGATACTTTGGCATTTTATTTGTTAATGGTTTGCATCACACTGACCACCAGATGCTTCTATTTGTGATGGTACCTCTAAATTTACCTTAGCTTATTTTAAGAAGCTTAAAAGGTGTGCATCTTCTACTCCATAAGCCTCATGAAGGCCATGCTGAAAAGACAGAACCATAGATTGATACTGCTCTGAAACTGATGATTTCACTATCTAGATTTGTCAAATTTCTCAACAGCGAAACACTCTAAAACAGAGGTCCTCAACCCCCAGGCCACAGATGGTTACTGGTCACTGGTCTGTTAAAAAAAAAAAAAAAAACAACGGTGCCTCACAGCAGGAGGTGAGCAGTGGGCAAAGGACCAAAGCTTCATCTGTGTTTGCAGCTGTTCCCCACCATTTGCATTACCGCTTGAGCTCTGCCTGCTGTCAGATCAGTGGCAGCATTAGATTCTCATAGGAGCGTGAACCCTATTGTGAAATGCATATGCAAGGAATCTAGGTTGCATGCTCCTCATTATGAGAATCTAATGCCTGATGACGTGAAGTGGAGCTGAGGTGGTGATGCTAGCACTGGGGAGTGGCTACAAATACAGATTAACATTAGCAGTATTTAAAAAAAAAACAACAAAAAAACCCTTAACAGTGAGACTTGACTGCACAGAGACCATAATGAATCCACTGTTTGCAGACTCATATCGAAACATTCGTATCAATGAGTGGCAATAGTGAGTTGAGGTACTTCAATCATACAGCTGCATCTGGTGGCAGGCTTTAAGTAAGAAGTCGACACTTATTTTAGTCCATGCATGGCCTGTCCATTATTTTATTTACCACTTCCATCCATTCCTCTTTCCTGCACTGTGCACTTGTCTCAATCACAGTTTTGGTAAGCCCACAAGCTAACTCTAACCAAAATGAGAAAAAAAACCAAGAGAGCGTCTTTGAAAAGGGGGAAAGACCAAATGGTGAGACGGCAGAAGACTCTAAGACTGCCAACAAAAAGAAAGCTGCATATAAAAGAAAATACCAAGAGTACTACTTAAATTACGGGTTTATTGCAACAGGTGATTCGCATTCGCCAAGCCTGCTTTGTATAATATGTGATGACAGGCTATCCACTGAAGCCATGAAACCTTCAAAACGGCTTTGCCACATGGAGACCAAGCACTCTGCATTAAAAGACAGGCCTTTGGGGTTTTTCAAAAGAAAAAAAAATGCAAATGCCATAAAAGCTAAGATAGACAAGTGGGACCTCATCAAATTGAAAAGCTTTTGCACAACAAAAGAAACCATCAAGAGAGTGGGGAAACAACCCACAGAATGGAAAAAAAAATATTATTATGTATCTGACAAAGGTCTAATATTCAGGATCAATAAGGAACTCAAAGGAGCTGAAAGGAAAAAAGATAACCCTTTTAAATGGCGGGCAAAGGACATGAATACCCACTTCTCAAAAGAAGATATACAAGCAGCCAACAGACACATGAAAAAATGCTCAGCCTCACCCATCATCAGAGAAATGCAAATCAAAACCACAATGAGATACCACTTAACTCCAGAAAGGATGGCCATCATCAATAAATCAAATAGCTATTGATGCTGGCGAGGGTGCGGAGAAAAAGGAATGCCTGCATGCTGTCGGCGGGATTGCAGGCTAGTTCATCCTCTATGGAAAGCAGTGTGACCATTCCCAAAAGAACTAAAAATTGACCTGCCATATGATCCAGCAATGTCTCTTCTGGAAATAAACCTGGAGGAACATGAATTGTTCTAGCAAAAAGACACTCGCACACGTGTGTTTATAGCTGCACTATTTACAATAGCAAAAACATGGAACCAATCCTACAGCCCATCAAAAGTAGACTGGATTTTTAAAAATGGTACATATACACAATGGAATATCATGCAGCCATAAAGAACAAAATCACGGATTTTGCAGCAAAGTGGATGGAATTGGAGGCTATCATACATAGTGATCTATCACAGAAACAAAGAACTGAATACCATGTGCTCCCACTCATAAGTGGGAGCTGAACATTAATCACATTAGCAAAAGGGAAGGAATCGGCAGTCACTGGACACTGCTGGAGGATGGGGAGACTAACAACACACAGGGTACCTGGTCCTAAACCAGGGGAAGTGAGGACCAGTTGGAGGCCCAAACTTCACCTGCATGCAGGCTGCTTGCGTACCTAATCCTGACTTGTACCCCACAGCTCTATAATAAAATAAAATAAAGATGACATTTTTTAAAAAGTGAACCCAAAGAACAGAAGCAATTATTGAAGACCATCACTTCATCAAATGTGTCTGAACTGAGAGCATCATTCTTAGCCCTTTATTATTGTGAAGAGTTGATCCTGCCTACTAAGGGCATTTGTCATGAACTTTTAGGAGCGACTGTAGGTCAAAAGGTGGCACGTCTTCCTCTTCTGGCTAGCACCATAACTAGATGAATAGATGAAATTGAAGAGAATATTGAGGAACAATTGTTAAAGAGAATTAATGTGTCAATTAATTCAGGTATGCAGTTCAGGTTGATGAGTCTACTGATGTTGACAGTAAGGTAACAATTCTTGTTTTTGTGTGATATATTCTTCAGGAGAATATGCATGAGGATATGTTATGTGCACTTTTGTTGCCAGCCATTATCACAGCTGCAGAAGTGTTCAAGTCTTTGAATGATTACATATTAGGAAAACTGAATTAGTCATTTTGTGTCAGCATATGCACGGATGGAGTGACTGCCATAACTAGATGGTGGTCTGGTTTCACTACTTGGGTCAAAGAGGTCACTTCTGAATGTGAGTCTGTGAACTGTCATCCATAGAGAAATGCTAGCTAGCCAAAAAAAAAAAATCACCTGAACTTAATAACGTTTTGCAGGTTGTGATTAAAATTATCAACCACATTAAAGTACATGCCCTTAACTCATGTCTGTTTGTGCAGCTCTGTGAGGAGATGGACACAGCACATACGTCTTTTCTTATACACAGAAGTGAGATGGCTTTCTAAAGGTCGATCACTGGCCGGAGCTTTTGAGTTACAGGAGCCACTCCAGGGATTTCTTTTAGAAAAACAGTCACCACTGGGAGCACATTTCAGTGACACAGAATGGGTTGCAAACTTACTTTTGTGACATCTTCAACCTGCTCAACAAACTCAATCTGTCACTTCAGGGGAGAATGACAACTGTATTCAAGTCAACAGATAAAGAAGCTACATTCAAAGTCAAACTAAAATTATGGGGGCAACAGGTGAACACTGGGATTTTTGATATGCTTCAAACATTAGCAAAGATTTTAAGAGACTAAGCCAGGGACTTCTTTCTCCCAGCTGGTACATGATCACTTATCTCAGCTTTCAAAAAAGTTTGAGCACTACTTCTCAACCACAAAAAACCCAGAACTGGAAAGGAATGGATCTGTGACCCATTTGTAAATAAGCCAGGTGAATCAACATCGTCCGGGCCGGAAGGGTATCAACTGCTTGAGATCACAAACGATGTTGGCCTCAAAAGTATGTGTGAGACAACTTCAAATCTCCATACACTCTGTATTAAAGTCAAAGCAGAATATCCTGAGATTGCCACAAAAGCAATGAAAAGTCTACTCCCATTTCCAACATCCTATCTTTGTTGAAGCAGTGTTTTCTGCCATGACAGCAACCAAAACAAGGTCAAGGAATAAACTGGACATAAGCAATACTCTTTGGATGTCACTGTTACCCATCACCTCCAGATGGGACCATCTAGTTGCAAGAAAAGAAGCTCCTTGATTCTGCATTTTGGTGAGTTGTACAATTATTTCTTTATATATTGCAAAGCAATACTAATAGAAATAAAGTACACAATAAATATAATGTGTTTGAATCATCCCCAAACAATCTCCGCTCGCCCCCTACCCAGTCCGTGGAAAAATTGTCATCCACAAAACGAAACTGGTCCCCAATGCCAAAAAGGTTGGGGACTGCTGCTTTAAGGGATAGAGTCAAGTCCTTCCTTTCACCATACTATCTAGAATGGAATAACTTCAAACTAAATAAAATATTCCTAATTACAACTTAATCTGCCACACTTGGTGTTGCTTATGTACATCACATACGAAAAATCACATTTTTGTCTCTCAAGGCAATCATTGCAAACCAAAATCTAGTCTTGCTATTAGCTAAAATGTTATATACAAGGCCAAGAGTATCGATAGGTAATATATCCTCAGGTTCCTAGCTGGTGAAAGGATTCTTTCAAATGCAACAACTAAAAACACTTAGATACACCTTTTATGAAGCCAACTGGGCATGAGTATTTAATAATATCTCAGAGGATTCATCTGAAGGACAATATGATAAACTTAATAAGTCTTTTATTTATTTTTTATTTTTTATTTTTGAGTTGGAGTCTCACTCTGTCGCCCAGACTGGAGTGCAGTGGCCGCTCCCGGCCACCGCAGCCTCGGCCTGCTGGGTTCCGGCGATCCTTCCGCCTCAGCCTTCCAAGTAGCTGGAACTACAGGCGCGCGCTACCA
>CAUYQG010147998.1:0-50154 GCA_963574415.1 Tarsius wallacei | reverse complement strand
CCCGGCTGATTTTTTGATTTATTGTAGAGATGAGGTCTCGCCAAGTTGCCCAGGCGGGTCTCGAACCCGCGGGCTCAGGTAATCCACTCACCTCAGCCTCCCAAAGGCGCGGGATTACAGGCTGAGCCACCGAGCCCGGCTTAATGCAGATATTTCACTGCCAAAAATCTACTTTGAGGTCACCAAGGAGAAAAAGGTAAAAGTAAAAGGGAAGCCTCGGGTAATCTCACTTCCAATTCAATTCTATTTCAACAGCTCCATATAGCCTAAATTATTATGAACATTCACAGGTATTCACTTTCATTATAAATTTTGATTATATATTATACTTGCTACATATAGGATAGCTTTTTGTTATGCCATTTTAAAAATTATTTGCCATAGTGAGGTCCTTGTTCTAAGAATGAAGAGGCTATCTAATATAAAAAGAAATTTTCAATTTTATCTTTACTAGGTTTTTTTGTTGTTGTTGCTTGTTTGTCTTTCATTTAGGTCTGGTCCAACTATCTCAAAGTTTGTGATTTGATGACTTTATGAAATCTTTTGCACTATGCCTCTGAGGTAGTCCTATTTTTCTTAATGGGAGAAATTCATTTAAACTGTCTGAGAACATGTTTGTTCTTCTTGCCTGCTGCCCTAGGATATGTGAGACTAGGAACTCTATCAAAAATAGTCTTAATTTACTTGGTGGCATTCACTTTCTCAGTAGGAATAATTTTGATTAGTAGGGAAAGTGCTTTCTCATTGCCTTCATTCACTGGCAAAGAATGCATTGCATTTGTATCTCTCTTTACTGAGCCTAGGAGCCTTTAGATTCATTATCCAATTAATCCTCCTAACATTGCTGTAAAGTAAGAATGAGGAATAAATTCCCATTCTACATGTAGGGAGATTAAATGACTTATACTATGTCACCAAGCCAGTAAAAAGCAAAGTTAAGAAAACTGTTTAAGGCTTGCTTTTATTGCAATATTGGGTCATTATTTCTCATATTACAAGAACCTCTTCAAAAATAACTGGTACTGGGAGTTGAAAACTGAACAGGTTTCTTCATATTTAATTGCAACAGTGTTCTCTAAAATGGCCCTTTGAAGTGATAACTAAGAATGTAAATATATATGTATTGATAAAACATAGTGCATGGTGTCCTAATGATATGTAAAATAAAATTCCATTTTTAGTTATATAAGCTAGTTAGCTTTCATTAATAAGTAATAATATTAAGATTCATTAATAAGTGAATATGGGACTCAATACATATTTTCTTTTTCCCTTTCATTTATTATTAATAAACTAGCTTAAGCTGCCCCTTTATCACATAATGATTATGTAGTTCAATATCATTTTTATTTGACTATTTAATCATGCATTTTTAAAGAGATTTTGATATTAACACAGAAACAATTCAAAGAGCAGTATCACTTTACTTATGTTATTTTTATTTTTAGATAAGATTTAAATCAACCTGTAGATAGAGAGTAAAAAAAAATAATATCTCAAATGCTTCTTTTTCACCTTTGCTTGTCACATAAGAAAAACAAGAAAATGACCATCAGCATGATATGTTTAACTGTAACCCCAAAGATAAAATGTCAAAAATCCCAGAAACATAGAGTTCCTGTGGAATTTCAAAGCTCAAGTCTGCAGTCCAAGGAAGACTAGAGATTCAGATAAGCCTCAATTGTACACTTGAATTTTTCAATCTTCAAAAGAACACAGATTTGGATTCATTTGAGATTTTCTTTTTGTAATTCAGTGGATACTAGATCTGAAGGAACCTTTAGAACTATCTTTGAGTTTCTCCTTTGCATAAACAACTTTATAAATAAATGAAAATTGAAGGTCCAAGGTCACCTGAAATATGATTTGCAGTGTCCTACTCACTCTGGTGGGTTGATGCTGCCTTATGGAACTTGAGGCTCACTACATCACATGTTGCAAAAGTCACAAAACACTTAGTTCCAGAAGAAGAGATCATACTTAAATTTAGTAAATATAAAAGTATTTTACCATATTTAAAAAGGCAGTAGCTTAATATAAAATTCTAATACAATATTGTTTATGTTCTTATTTTTGTATTGCATGTGCTTAATCAACTATAAGAGAAGATTAAATTTCCTTTGGTAATGTTAACATCGTTGTTTTTTAAAGCAAATATGTAGGCAAGTTACAGATATTCAGAAAAGATTATTTAATTCCTGAATTATTCTGTTTCTTATTTCTACTTTTATTGTTTTATTTTAGCCTTAGTTTCTTTATCCCAAGCTATAAGTTACTCAAGTAGGCTAGAACTACAGTAAACACATCTATTTCACTTAAAATTATAGTTTTTGTGCTAATACTGGGACTAAGCAGAAAGATTCATTTAGGAGAAATTACCCAGTAGAGAACTCTTCATGAGTTTGTTTATTCTGTGCCAAGCACTGAACCAGGCAATGAGATTCAAACATAACCATTTACCCTAGGATTTGAACCATGTCTAGGGGTACTGAGAATATTCACCAGTACTTGTGTTACTATAGTGAATGTAACACAAGTGCAATTAGTTATACTAGATGGTAATTTTTCTAGATAGTCTCCACTGAAGACGTGCATACTAGCCGTTACACAGAAAAAGGAGGATAGTTCAGATAGATGTAAACAGAGGTAAGAAGGAATTAACAAGAATTTGAGAGGGAACTTTAAGTTCAGCACGTCAAAACATTGAAAAATATGACTCAAGTTCAAGATGAAAATGCAGCTTGGAAAGAAATTACAAAATCTTTGAATACCTTTTTAAGAAACTTAGATTTTTTTAACCCCTAATGGGAAATAAGCATTAAATATTTTTGAGAGAAGACGTAACATAATCAGATTTTAAAAGTAGGGTTGTATGAAGTTAGTGAAATGTATTAGTTAAAGAAAGACCTGAAAGCAAAGAAGCTAGTTAGGTAGGTAATGAATTATGTCTAACAAATAGGGGATGTCAAATTTAAACTGGGTTGATGACAATGACAAGATAGACAAAGCTGAAAAAATCTTCAATCAGGCAATGAAATGAGTAATTAGGTAACACCTATTTTCCATAGTTTCTATGCTATAGTACTAAATATCTGCTTACAGAGATGACTCTTTTTAAAAATGTTTTTTATTTAGTTGTTTGAATTGATGACTGACAGAACTGGGTTTACCAAATTGTGTCTGAGTTTAGTTTGTAGTGTCACTTTCTCTGATTTAATCAAATATTCATTTTATTCTCAAAATATTTACTTCATTTTGCGATCTTTTTCATTTTGTTTTTCCCACCACCCACCTCTTAAATCACACATTGCTGTGTCACAGATTCTCACAATAGGACATTTTAAACACCCTTTGAAAATGATATTGACAGTTGTTAAGATCTTTGAAAGAATAATTATAGTAGAATAATAGAATAATGGCTGCTCAAATCATATTTTATCAATAGAGAAACATGAGAAGCCAGTAAGGCAAAGTATTTAATTGTAACAGCAAAAAGAGCAATGAGGCAGTAATTTGTTGTAAATGATAACATATTTTTTCTTTTTTTATATAAGGGAGATTAAAATTTTTTTCATGTGTTTTGATGTTGCTTTATTTTTATTTTTCAGCATGAGAAAGAGAAACCAATGGAAAATGAGGGTAAGCAAAAAAAATAATGATCAAGATGTAAAGTGGTATGGCTTTAAAGTCTATGAGATTATGTCTTATTAAGAATCAATAAGTATTAATAAATAATTATTAAGAAGTATCAGTAAATGATAAATAACTAATTAAAGTATATCAATGAAACAATAAATGTTTAAACATACTCCATTATGACAATGTCAATGAAGCAATAAATGTTTAAACTGGATCCATTATAAACAATTATGTTCAAATTTAAGAAAATATTATGGCGTCCATTTCAGTCGTTGGATTTAGAAGATAAGATGTTCGATATGGATACGATGAATAAATTGAATTAATAAAGAAATGATTTTCTTTATCTAAGCTGTTCTCTAGGGCATTCAGTGATCACAGTGCACATTTTAAGAACCACCAGTATACTTTTATTCTTATTTTAATCAATTATGGATGCTTGCTTTTTTTCTTCTCCTGACTTTTTTTCTAAAATGTCAGTATTTGCAACATAATATTTCTTAATTCTTTCTTTGGATGATTGGCATACTCCAGTAGAATGAATAATTACAGTTTATCATTAATCATTCTGTACATCTTCTATTATCTTATATGAGTCAATACTTCAAATGAGTAAAATGAACATTTTTAGTATTTATTTTGCTGCTGCTGTGTGACATTATGTTTCAAGAACACAAAGAGAAATGAGAATAACCTTTAACCCATATAGAATACAACTTAGTAGTGGTTATTGGAGATGGGTTCATCGATAATTATAATACAATATAACAATGCTAAATTTGATATGTGTATATCATGTTAAGAGTACATAAATTTAATAAAGTTTTATTTAGCAAACATGTATTAGTCATCTAATAAATATATATATTGTGTTAGGTTGTGTGTTAGGTTCATTCTCATTCTACCAGTCTAAGAGCTCTTAGTCTACTATGGAAGCAGATATGTAAACAAATATATTTTAATGTCCTGTGGCAAATATAAAATTAAAATAAACAGAAGTAGAAAATACAAGGGGTTGATGACTTCTCTGGCAATTTGAGTCCTTCAAGAAACAGAGGCCTAGGTGGGATTTCAAGTGCAAGAAATGTATGCGGGAGAACCACTTGTGATAGATAAACAAAGGAGGGAGCAGGAGTAGTTGGGTAAAGCCTTCAGATCTCAGTACAGATTTGTTTTTGTAAAAGGAGAGAGAGACATTAAAGTAACAATTGGGTAGAAAGGGACTTAGATTACAGCAAAAATCTAAGACAGTCTTGGCCAGGCTGATGAGGAATGTCAGAGCAAAAATTGCCCATTAGAAAAATCTCTCAAGGGCCAAAAGGGGCTGGCATTAATACACTGCCATGCTTTGTCACTGACTGGTTGTAGCTGAGAAAAAATGTGGTGTGTGTTAACACAATTATGGTAAAAGAATGAGAGCTAGACTGTCAGTCAACTGTACCTGTAGAAGCAGAGTCTCTTGAAAGAGATCTGAGTAGTGCTACTAAACAGATCTGCTTTTTCTTTTAGGCTCAGAAAGCCCTTCCTCCATAGATCCCTTTGGTCTTTCTGACTGATAGAAAACAAGAACAGAGATAAGCTACAATCTCTGTCACTGCAGTTGGTTTTGGGAATGCAACTAATACTCATCCTCTCCTTTATCTACAGGTTTTTCCAAATTCCCCTCACTCTGTACTATCACTATGACTTGTCCTGATAGATTATTTGGTGGTAAAAAAAAAAAAAAACCCGCGGGTTCGAGACCCGCCTGGGCAAGCGAGACCTCATCTCTACAATAAAATAAAAAAATTAGCTGAGCGTGGTAGCGCGTGCCTGTAGTTCCAGCTACTTGGAAGGCTGAGGTGGAAGGATCGCCGGAGCCCAGCAGGTCGAGGCTGCGGGGTGGCCGGGAGCGGCCACTGCACTCCAGTCTGGGCGACAGAGTGAGACTCCAACTCAAAAAAAAAACAAAAACAAAAACCTTCATTCCTGACGGGTCTGAAAAAATCACATCTTTTGAGCCCAGGTTGCTGAATGAGTTAATTCATTACTAACTTGGTGAGGGAGTACCTAGAGATGCCCAAGCGGTTCCCTTGACTTCAAAATGTATCCTTCCCTACCCCCTGTTTGAAAACAGCTCTACCTTCTCCTGCTGATCAGGGTCAAGTGATCATGGGGACTCCATTTTCCTGGACATCAGGAGTTTTAAGTGACCTAACTTGTAATTCAATGACTTTTTTTTTCTTTCTTTCTTGTTCACTTCTTTTGGGCATTAGGACTTTCCACCTTCAGAAGCCTGAGTTTGGGGGATGGAAAACATCAAATGAGTCATAGAAAGTAATGAGAAATAGAACTATTCTTGCTTCCATCTTAATGGAGACACCACATGTTTAGAGCTCTCCAACTTACTTACATGCATTGCATCCTGAAAAAATGGCTTTCAAGATGGTGTTTCAGCTGTGTTCTAGGTAAGCTATTTCAGCATCTATGAGATTGGCTACTTCTGAATGGCATAAGCTCTGAGAATAACAGGTCATAGGTCACAGTTCCTTACCTATTTCATGACATGAATCCCATGGTTATATGCTAGGCAGAGGGATTTCATGTCTTTGAATAAGACATTCCATAATCTCTGAGACTATATTGCTGACTGAGGCTCTGCTGGCAGGAGAATGAAACCCATACTCAGAGGTAAATATCTCTTTCTAAAAAGACAAACCACTGGCCTTCCAGAATGAAAGCAACACTATGTGGTAGAATTGTGACTGGGAAATTGTTTTTATACCTCATGGAAAAGCACTCAGCAGGGACTCAGCTTTGAACTCTGTGGCTGGAAGTTTGGATGTTTGGGCATCTGTATTTTGATTGACTTTGGTGAGTTGATTACATTTAACCGATACTTAGCTTCTATATCAGCCACCCTTTGCCACTCCATTCATATGCCCGTAATATAAGTTCTCTAATGGCATATTACAAAGACTGGATAAAATAAATTGGATGAACCATTTGCCCACTTGATTCTTCAGTACCTCTTCCATGGTAGATGTCTTCCATTAGTGATAAAATGTGCTACAAACATTTTGATATTTTATACCCATTCACATATGTCCATCCACATACTTCTACCTCAGACCATTTTACCTTCAACCATTCCATCTTTCCGTTTCAGGTTTCTGTTTTCTCCAATTAGATCACTGAGAGTAAGTGCTCTGAAATATGTGTTCATTTTCATTTTGGGCCATCTCTTCTACACAAAGTGGACTGTCAAATGCATGAATCCCAGTTTTTTACATTTGAAAGACTTCCCCACCTCACTATCTTTTAAGGTAATCCATGAATATGCCTTAGTTCAACCCACCATCCATTTTTTACTTATACTCACATACTAAGTAGACACATTCATAATATAAGATCAAGATGTTTTTGCCTCTTTCAGCTAATCACATATAACCCCAGAGGAATAAACTGGGAGAAAAACATTGATGTGAGTTTGGTAAGTGGAATGGGAGTCTGGGCTACTAACTCATGCTATTTACTCCTTCCTTATGGATCTTCTAGGGCTAAATCTCAAATGTACCATTTCCTTTTTCAAGGGATTCTTTCTAAGCCTATCTGACTCTATAATTTGGAAGATCTGATATAACCCAGCTCATAATAAACCATTTTGAATGCATAGTTAACTGGTGTCCTGCAGTAGAGTTCTGATTATACTAGGGCCTGTAACAAACCAAAGAGATATTTCTCAAAGGTATATAATTATCTGATATAGACAGCATAGTCTTACCCTAGAATTCCAAGAGGCTGTGTTATAATTCTTCCACTAAAGCTTGCATAATCTCTTTACTGAAGTGTTTCCCATCATACTCCAACATCATAGGGTTTGATGATCCATATAGTCCAAGCACATGGCTGCTTATAGCCTAGATCTGCTACAGAACCCTTTCTTGTTTAAGATTCAAACCTGGAAGCTTTTAGAGTTATGAAATATATGGGTCAGTGGTCAGAGATATATTTTTAAGTAAGTAGCCTTTAAAACCCAATGAGTTCTACCCATTTCTGTACTTCCTTTTTTAATTATAGAATATACAGATGCAGCAACTTGCATTTTTCTTTGGAGGGACTATTCTGGTATACTATTGTTTACTGAACTTCTAAAAATGTCTAGTAAGGTCCCTGAATCCTTATAGTTCCTGCCTCTCACAAATTGAAACACATGTATCTTACCAGTATATTAGCCACTTTTCACTTGTAGTGTCCAAGAAGAATATCATCAATGAAATGGATCAATGTGATATTCTCTGTTGGCCCATATGTCATCACATTATTTTATTATAGATAGCAAGAGTGCTAATATACCTTGTTACAGAACTGTAAATAAATATTGTTGTAAATTCCATGTGAATGTGAACTGTTTGTAATTCTTATTTATGGTTGAAATAGGAAAAAAAAAACATTTGCCAAATGGACGACTATCACTTATTTGCTGTCATAATAATGTACTCTTGCAACAAAGCTCCATCTGGCACAGCATCTTCAGTAGGACTAACACTTTAATGAATTTATGGTCATCTACAGTCATTCTCCAGGATCCATTATTTCTGCAGATGATTAAACAAAGATATCTAAGACAGTATCATCCCTGCAACATTTAGGCCTTTAATGGTGGAAAAAATCTTCACTATTTTCCAGGATGTGACATTGTTTTGTTCTCTTTTGACTTATAACAAATATTTAAAATTTTAGGATAGATTTATATTAATAAAAAAGTTGCAAAAATAGCATGGGGAGTTGCCATAAAGCCCACACACAGTTAAATATATTTGTAACATCTTATATTTTCATAATTAGTGAACTATTGACACATTATTAACTAAAGTTCATAATTTATTCATATTTCTTTAGTTTAACCTGTCTTTTTTTTCTGTTCCAGGAGAGTACATTGCATTTAGCTGCAATGTTCCCTTAGACTTCTGTTGATTGTGAAAGTTTTGCAAAATTTTTCTTGTTTTCAATGAACTTCACAGTTTTGAGGAGTATTGGTTAGGTATTTTGTAGAATATTCACTAATTTGGAGACCTTTGATGCTTTTCTCCTGATTAGACTGGGAGCTTACATTTTGTAGAGAAAGACCAGAAAACTAAAGTGTCATAATCATCATATCACATCAAGGACACATGCTACCAACATAATTTATCACTGTTGATGTTAACCTTGATTACCTGACTGAGTTAGTATTTGTTAAATTTCTCCATTGTAAAGTTACTCCCTGACCCTTTTTCATACAATACTCATTGGCAGCCCACATTTAAAGAGTAGGAGGTTATGCTGTACCTCCTAGAAGATGGAGAATCTCCATAAACTATTTAGAATTATTCTACTTCTCCATCATGTATTTATTCAATTATTTCTTTATAAATGCATAAACTCAAATATTTATTTTGTACTTTGGATTATAATCTAGTACTACTTTCTTTATTTTGCTGCTAAAATTTTCCAGATTTGGCAGCTAGGAGCTCTTTCAGTTGCCTACTGTGTCCCATTGGTATATCTCTCCCCTCAACCATTATGGGGTTTCATGAGCACTTTATGGTATTATAAGATTCTCTGGGCTTATTTTATATAGTCACTGCCCCAGTCCTAGAATCAGCCATGTCTCCAAGGAGTTCTAGTTTCTTTAATTAGACAATGATATAATAAACTAAATAATTCTGCTAAATATTTGTATATGCTTTTATGTGTAATTTTTTGTTTGTTTGTTTTGTTAGTCCCAGCATGTCTCCAGAAGGTTTATGCTAGTATTTAACACTAGCTAGCAGTTGACCTAGGAGTCAGGAAAGGGGCAGATCCTTAAAGGACACCTTTTGACTTGGGAGGGAGATGGTGAGTCCTCAGCAGCACATTCCTGAAGAGATAGCTTCCTATTAGGAAAAACTGGGCTACCTATACAAACTCTGAGGGCTGAAGGTGAAATGAATGAAATATGAAATATCTAATCTGAAAAATCTATACTAACCTGTAATAGCTAGCATGACATAATTAATTCCATTTTGTAACAGATCTTCCATGTAACCTAGAAATAAACCCCTTACGTAACCTTCCCGTAATGATATCGCACACCCACATTCCTGTGCCCCTCAGTACTTGGAAACTCCCTAGGTGCGCAAATTCTGTAGCTATCTGTACCCCTTCCCAATCAAATGTTTTACCAAGAAATATTAACTGTACAACTTATGTAACTTCTACCTTTATATACCCCTCCTCACTTTGTTTGGGGCCGAGAGTTCTTTGGACACTAGTCCGCTCTCGGTCACTGGCATCAATAAGGGATTCATAATTTCACCCTCTCTGCATGTTGGTGGCTCCTTTCTCGCTATCCGGCTATAACATTTGGAGGACCCAGAGAGAATGAGTCACCAACCTTGGAAGGCAGCCTCTCTCCAGGTCTCTCCAGCTCGGTGGGGAAGGTGTAGGGGAGGCACTCCCTGGGATGTTCCAGGGCCCCCTAACCTCTCATCTGGCTCAGAGGGAGTTGGAATGACTACTGGCTTCCCATTGCTTCAAAATTTGAGTCTATCTGCATTCCTCCTAGGAGGTAGGAATCTGTTTAATCTGTTTGTGGCCACTGTTAAGGAGGATGGAGCCTGATGAAGCCGCTCCTTAGACTCTGTTTGTTGACCCAAGACGTTGGTAGAACAGTGTCTCATTTTAGTATCTGGTTTCTGTTTACAGTGTCTCGGTTTAGTATTTGGTTTCTGTTTGGGTACCCGCTTTAACTTCTGATTGCTTAGAATTTGATTTCTGTTTGGGTACCCACTTTAACTTCTGATTGCTTATGATGTTGACCCCTCTCCGTACTTTGCATCCTTGTTGTGTTTTTGCTACAGGGCTTGCTTCTGCTACACCTCAAGATTGACATTTAGGCTACAAACTTTTGTTACCTTTGCTTATCTATTTGTAATCGGAGGTCTGTGTCTCATCAAGTGCCTCCTATGAGTTACTGGTTTTTAACAATGGGGGGGTCTAAGACCCCCAAGCCTACAAATCCCCTGGACTGTATGTTAAGAAACTTCTCTGTCAGGTTCACAGAGAATTATGGAGTACGTCTATCAAAGGGCAAGCTCCGGATCCTCTGCAAAATCAATTGGTAATGTTGAATGACCCTTTACAGGGTCTCTGGGTGTTCATGTTACTTGGGTTGAATTTGTTTTGTTTGTTCTGTTTATGGCCATAATTCTGTTTTCTGGTTTCAGCGTTCTGATTTTAATTTTTTGGTTTTCTCTAAGTTTATTTTTGTCTTTCTTTCTCCCTTTTCCATTGGTCTTGCTTATACAGTTCAGCCAGTTCTAACTAAAAAGGTAAATATCATTTAATTCTGCACAGCTTTTTTTAAACTGCCTATCGAGACAAAGTTTAGCCATGCAAGCTGGTTCCAATCTTGTCAGAAATATAATTTGAATTTGGATATCTTAAAAAATAATGATAAAAATTTATTGCTGTTTCTTGACTGAAATTTAAAGGTAAAAGTTATTAAATCTAAATTTGTTAATTATATTTGCATGTATACATATGTTATAAGTTTTGTCCAGCATGCTACCAAATTGGCTTTTAAGTAAACAAGTACTTATAAAATACTTTCCAAGATCATGTGACTTTAATGATCTTTAATAAATAAAATTTTTAAAAATGTCTTTAAAACTGTCAACATACATTTCATCAAATGTTATAAAATTACAAGCCCAACCAAGACCAAGATAATCTCTACTTATATAAAAGCTTTTGTTATAAGTATGATTAATTTAAAATTGTTGGTTCCAAATCACTAAAATTTCTGAGTTATCAGTAAAATGCTAAAAACTTATTGGCCAGGAAATAGTTTTCATAAGTAATTAAGCAAGTTGCTATAAATAAATTTTAAAAAAATGAATAAAACAATGCTTATGGGTAAACTCTTCATGTGATTTTTAAAATCTCAAAATTATTTTGAAGGTCTATTAAGTGCCTAAGTTACTTTTAATTTAAAAAAAGAGTTATAATCTGAAAAAAATTCAGTGACAACAAAGTCCAAGCATGCCATCGTCAATGGTATGTACAAATCAAGATAAGAATCACGAAGGGAAATTTATGAAGAAAACTGGCATAAAATCAAGTGAGTTATAATTTTTTCCTCCTGTTCTAACTGCTATTATGACTTAAAAGACAGTGTAAATTTGCTAACATTCGTTTGTAATTGCTAACAGTTAATTGTACTTTTAATTTGTTTTTCCACCCAAACTTGCAAGTGCTCTAATAAATTTTATTTCCAACTTTACCATGTGTTAACACATTAATGTTAAGTAACCCCACTATTTGTTATATCAGGCTTGCTAAAGTTGTATTTTATAAACAAAAGAATAAATCACCTGTTGTACCTAATTAGCACCCTCTTATAAATCAGGTAAAGCTTTAAATGCTAAACTCCTTCCATAACATGATAAGGTTTAAAAAACTGGCCTACACCTAGTACATCTGCCAGAAAGATAAGGTACTGGGTACTCCATGTGAGCACAGTAAAAATGAGAACTGATCACTCTCACCTAGTTGCTGCTTTGCAGTTCTAGTTGTAAGGTGTGAATAATTTGTGCCTTGCAACTGAAACTACAATTTAGTAATTATTAAAGGTTCTTAACAACTTTGCCCATTCATAATTATAAATAAGTAGGGACAGATCATTGCACATCCATGTGGTCTGTTCACTCTAAAGGGCTTTGCATCAGACTGTCACAGAGAAATGGTTAAAAAGTTTCATATGTATAACCTATTTTTAAAAATGAGCTTTTAAGTTTTTTTAACCAAAACAAAACAGTGTCAGCATGGAGGGCAGCAGAACCAGAGGGCCAAATTGGCACCCCAATTGGCAGTTACAATTAGCAATCAAAACTCCAAATGCCCATCAAAGACCTGGCAAAAACAAACCTGCTAAAGGGATGGTGTCCATTGCTCATGGGTACAGCCTGTGGGGGCACTAGAAACATAGGTGCCCCAAAGAGGTCTAACCTCCTGTACCTTGTCCACTGTACAGGTCAGTAAGCCATTGGGAAGCAGGTGCATTCTCTTCTGAAGAGAGGAGAGAACACTTGGCTCACAAATAATGGCCACCTATGGAGGCCTATAAACCTGCTAAACCGTCTGGCACTGGCTCACCATCACCCCAACAATCCCCCAGGTAAACCAGGGTGCTGGAACCCAAATTAATTTTTAATTTAACACAGGTACCAGCGTTTTGGTCCTGGCCACTCATGTTGAAATTGTATAGCCTTATCCAAAAGAATTTTACCCTCTACACATCAGAGGGGAAAGAATAGCCTTGAGGCTGCTAGGACAAAAGAACGGTCCAGTCCAAGGACAAAAGTACAGTCCAGATATAAAGGCAGTAACATACATCTAAACAATTGGACAATACAACAAAAGGGTGGCTGTCTTGCCTTTGGACCCTAGCAGCACTGCCATACTAACTTAGATAAACAAATAAAATTACTTATAGACAGCATATTAATATGTTTATATGATGCATTTTTGTTCTATAATAAAATAACAGGTTATTTAAAGAAAAAAATAAAGGGACTGTGTTTCCTTATCAAAGTACTACTATAGATAATTTATAAAAAAATTTCAACTCACATTAATAAATCAAAGACTTCAGACAGAATTACTTTCACTTTTCCAGCATTGTTTCTGGAACAATGGCCTTTTTCATCATTGTTTACCTAATAATTTTTGCCTGGGATTTTGCTTGGTATTTTATTAAACTCAAACAATATTCAGTTAAGGTCCCACTGTTTCCTATGTGTGCCCTTGGGAATAAATAGGTAGGGAACATCTCCACAGCCCACCTCAGCAGGAAGAAGTTACAGAAGATTGATCTTCACCCCAGTTCCCAAGATCATAAAAATATTTCCAAGAGCAGAAGTGGAGAAATAAAAGGACAGACCAAAAATGAAAAGCCATTTTTATTTCACTCCTAAACCTTACCACAATAATAAAAATAGAGGCTGTGTCCCAAAAAAATGCATACCCTACATAAAAAAATAACTTTGCCAACTTTGTGTGTTTAGAAACCCAGACTTCTCAAGTATAACCCATATTAACCCATTCCAATGTACCCCTTCCTTAAAAAATTACCCATCAGTCTCTGTTAAAGTATCTCCAGTCTTTAAAACAGGTCCAGGCAACTGTACACTCCAGTGTTTGTGCTATCTTGCCCACTCCATCCTCCACGCCTTGTCATCCATTCCAGCCTGACGACCTGGTTTTTGTCAAAAAATTCCAGAACGGACTAACTCCTGCCTGGAAGGGACCATTTCTCATCATCCTTACCACTCCAACAGCAATCAAGCCTGATGGGATACCAGCCTGGGTACACCACACCCGAGTCAAAAGGGCCAGGGAAACTTACCTAGCTCCACCAGTTTTTGTCATCGACTGTGCTGCAGCAGCATGGGACCCCAAATATCCACTCCCTTGTTCAACAAGGGAAAACAGCCATCATTCAGCCAACTGGACAGCAACCAAGGACCCCAAGAACCTGCTCAAGATCACCTTTCAACATACATCTTAACCATGAGAATCAAACAGACTCGTTGCTAATTTCATTTTAAATGCATTATACTCATCCTTTATCTCTTGTTTTTGTAATCCCACTTGTTTTGTGTTTTAGTATAGAACTGCTTACTGTAGCTCCTGCAGATTGGAAATGTGGCAAAAAGTCCTTGTTAATGCTATGCTCACAATAAGTTTAACTTGGTTTATTTTACTTGGAAAGTCTAAAGACACCCTGTGCTCTTTCTCCCTAACATCTTTTACAACAGAAGAGGTCCTAGCTATCCAAAACTGTACCCACAGTTCACCTCCTGTCTAGTTTAAAGTAAATCTTCCTGACCTGCTATGAATAGAAAAGGAACATCTATCTGGAAACCTGTATGGTAGACAAAACCCTTACTACACTGAATCATGTACACAGTGGGCAACCCCCAATTATGTAAGGGAGTAAGGGACATAGACTTTTATTTCTGCCCCAGTAACCTCACTGACCATAGTTGTAATCGGGAAAACAACTTCTTTTGGCCAGACTGGATATGCGTCACCCTTGCAACTTATAGTGGGGGGCCTAATAACACATTTGCCCACAAAGCTATTGCCAAACCAGTAGGCCCATTGGCAGAGCTGAAAAATCCCTTGAGTTACCACCAACCTCTGCCTCAGTCTCTGCCTTCTGCCAGCCAAGCTCCTATCCTGAGGTTCACCTCAACAGCTCCCGAGTTCACCTTGACTGCTTCCAAAACTGGTTCACCAACCCCCTAGCCTTTTTCCTTTGTTAACTAATATGCACCATCTGCTTAATGCCACTATTCTCCAGTTGGCTTCAGATTGCTGGCTCTGCTTAAAATCAAAACCCGCATACTATGTGGGCCTAGGAGTTGAAACTCCTGTCATCAGCAATGCAGACAAAAGTAAATGTTCTCTAGAGATGGTTCACATTACTCTAGGAAATGTAACTGGTAAAATCTCCTGTCTCATAATTCCAGGTTACAATCTAACAACTTCTCCATTCTCTGATGTTTGTAACTTGTCTCTCATCGCAACTATGGATGAATCCATGAGGCTCCTGACAACACCTGGTTGTCTGGTCCCACAGGCCTTACCAAGTGTGCTACTACCAAAATGTTTAATCAACCTACCTTATATATCACTGTGCTGCCTCAGGTTTATGCTTACAGTGGTCCTGAGGGAATCCTTCTACTCAATCCTCCTGGTCTTCAAATTGCTCTTTCAAAACATGCTGTTCCCTTGGTAGTACCCACCTTAATTGGACTAAGTATAGTAGGAACAGTTGGCACTGCTGCTCTGATCCATGGGGAAATGGGTTTATCTAACCTTGCCCAAGAAATTAATACTGACCTAGGAAATCTGCAATTTGCCTTAGGCCAACTCCATGGCCAGGTAGAATACCTATCTGAAGTTGTCTTTCAAAATTGCAGAGGACTAGACTTACTTTTTCTATCCCAAGGTGGACTCTGTGTAACCCCTGGAGAAGTTTGTTGCTTTTATTCTAAGGGTATTTGTCTTATTTTTAAGGGTCCCAGGTTTTTGCAGTCAGGGTCCTGACTTTAGCATTAGAAATTTGTCTTGTCCAAGCATTTAAATGTTTCTGGAGTTTCAAGACATTATCAAATATGCAGCTGCTCTTCAGGTGCTTGCTCTGCTGAAGACAAGGACCTCTTTGTAAGCTACCAAATGCATTATCTGGCTCTTACACATAACATTTAACTATGTCTTTCCTTATTTGTTTGTCTTATTTATTCTAAATTGGCAAATAAAATTGCATATATTTATTGTGTATAACATGTTTTGAAATATAAATACATTATGGAATGTCTAAACTGAACTAATTAACATGTGCATTGCATCGCATATGTATCATTGTTTTGTGGTGAGAACACTTACAATCTACTCTCTGAGCAATTTCTAAGAACACAATACATTGTTATTGTAGTATAATCACCATTTTGTACAATAAATCTCTTGAAATGATTCCTCCTATCTGAAATTCTGTATCCTTTGACCAACGTTTCCTTAACCCTTCCACTTCTGAGTCCCTGGGAATCACCATTCTACTCTCTACTTTTATGAGTTCAGATTTTTAGATCCCACATACATGTAGAATTATGCACTATCTGTCTTCTGTGCCTCATGTATTTCACTTAACATGACATCTCCCCGGTTCATCCATGCCGCCACACATAACAAGATTTTCTTCTTTTTAAAGGTTGAACAACATACCACTGTAATTTCTTTATCCATCCATCCATCCATCCATCCATCCATCCATCCATCCATCCATTCAGGGACACTTAGAATGATTTCATGTTAGCTATTGTGAATGATGCTGCAATGAACATGGGAGTACACATATTTCTTTGACATACTGATTTCATTTCCTAGAAGTGGGATTGCTAGATCATATGATGGTTCTATGTTCATTTTTTTGAGGAAGCTTCATACTGTTTTCCCTGATGGCTGTACTAATTACTTTCTCACAAACAATGTACAAGAATTTCCTTTTCTCCACATCCTCTCATCATTTGTTTGGCCTTTTGATAATAGTCATTGTAACTGGTGTAAAGTTATATCTCATTGTGGTTTTAATTTGCTTTTCTCTCATTATTAGTAATACTGAGCGTTTAAAAAAAATACACTTATTGGTCATTTGTATGTATTTTTTTTGAGAAATGTCTATTCATTTGCCCATATATATTTTTTTTAGATTGAAAAATACAATTTATTTAGAAAGCAAATTAGAGAGAAGGGCGATTCACCTCCCCAAAGTAGGGGAGGAATCCTTTGCCCATTTTTTAATTGGGTCATTTGTTTTCTTACAATTAAATTGCTCAAGTTTCTTATATGCTTTGAGTATTAAGACCTTATCAGATATGTGGTTTGCAAATATTTTCTCCCACTCTGTAGATTGTCTTTTCACTCTGTTTATTGTTTCCTTTGTCATCCAGAAGATTTTTAGTTTAATGTAATCCCACTTGTCTATTTCCATTTTTGTTGCCTGTGTTTTTGAGTCATATCTGAAAAATCATTGCCCAGACCAATGTCATAGAGCTTTCTCCCTATATGTTTTCTTATAGTAATTTTATAGTTTCAGGTCTTACATTTAAATCTTTAATTCATTTTGAGTTGGATTTTGTATATGGTATAAAATGAGTCTAATTTTCCTTTTTTTCACATAGATATCTACTTTTTCTAACATTACTTACTTAAAAGATTTTCCTTCCTCAGACTGTCCTTTTGATGTCTTTGTCAACAGTCAATTGACCACAGTTGTGTGGATTTATTTCTAAAGTCTCTATTTTGCTACAAAAGACCAGGTGTCTGTTTCTGTGTCAGTACCATGTTGTTTTGCTTACTATAGCTTTGTAGTTTATTTTGAAGTGGGTAGCATGATAGCTCCAGGTTTTTTGTTTGTTTGTTTGTTTTTTGCTTAGCATTACTTCGATTATTCGGGGTCTTTTGTGGTTTCATGCAAATTTTAGGGTTTTTTTTATTTCTGTGAAATATGTCATTGGAATTTTGATAGGGATTGTATTAAATCAGGAGACTTCTTTGAGTAGTATGAACAATTTGACAATGTTAATTCTTCTGATCCATAAATATGGGCTGTCTTTTCATTTACTTGTGTGTTTTTTAACTTCTTTTATCGTTGTTTCATAGCTTTCAGTGTAGAGGTCCTTCATTTCCTTGATTAAATTTATTTCCTTTTTTACTTTTTGGGTAGCTATTGTAAGTGGGATTGTTGTCATGATTTCTTTTTAGCCTTTAACTACTTTTAATAGGCCTTCAGTTTTCATTATCTGTCTTTATAATGACAATAAAATTTAATAATAGCAAACCAATCCAATTGTCCTTGTAGGCATTGTTCCACCTCCCCCCTCCCCATAAACATCAAATGCCTAAGTAATCATACCAGTAAGGCTTTTTCCTATATCAAAATATTTGCCAGTTTCATGAACACTGGCGATTCTTCAACAACTGAGCTACCACCTTGTACCAGAAATTATGTGTGCACCAACATTCCACTCAAGATCAGCCCCCTTTGCCATTTTAAAAATCTCATCTTACTGCCTGTTTTCTCAAGAGTGAACCCATCTCTATTTGTTTAGGCCCTTTTCAAAACAGATGCTAGGATACAAGAAATGTATTGGAAAAACATTTTTGAAGAATGAAGGCATGGGAACAGAAGTAGGCAGTGAGAGAATTTAGGCCATGATGCATGTTTGAAAGATGTAAAAATTAAGAGAAAACTGGATAAAAATACCCTTAGACTGCACTACACTTATAAAAAAAAGAAATCTCAATGAAGATTCCTAAGTAAAACTTGCTCATTAGAAAGATCCTGGATTGGGCAGAATGGGCCCACCCAAGTCATTTGAGAAAGCTAAGTCATTGGAGGGAGTAGCCTAGAGGAGGTATGGTTTCAGTGTAAATGCAACAGAGGACTTAAAGGGGCACCAGCTGGCTGCCATTCCCCTGTGGTCACCACATTATGCTCCCCAGGAGGAGGTCTGAATGATGTACTTCCATGGCTACTACAGCCCCTTGTTGCTATCTTCAGAAAGGACTTTTCTCTTTTGGGGAAATAGATTTGAATTGAATTTTAAATATGATTGAACATTTCCTAATTGTGCAAGAAGAAGTCTATTTTAATTGAGGGAAAAAAATCCATCTAGAGAAAGTTATTTGAAATGCCCTGGATTCGGGGGGTCTGAAAAAAAGTTAGATTCTACAGTATTAGTTGTGCCTGAATGACATACTCTAACTGTGACAGTGTCATGTTAAGGGACATGTTTTAATAGTGATAATTCTATAAATACACATATGATAAGGATAGAAAAACACAGAATAACCTAAAATATGAAAGATATTAGCACCAAACAAAACAATACTCATAAATGTATTTTTAAGCAAATAGCATTTTTAAGCTATCAAGGAAATGGAAAACAGGAAAATTTGAATTAAAAAAATTTTCAAGTTGAGTATATTTTCCTAAGCAACTATTTTTTTTAATCCCCCTTGATGATCATAGTTACTAGTCATCTATCAAAATTCATCGAGAGTAAAGAGTCCTTTAGCATTTGGAATGCAATGGCACATTTTGTTCTCAGGGAGCAAAAAGAAGAGAGTTGGAACTAATGGCATCTATGAGATCTAAGTGCTATTACTTGAAATAATGGCAGAAACAAAAGCAGTATGAGAGCTATTCACTTCTTTAGAAACATGCAATTTACAAAAAATAAGACAATATTGACATCAGCAGACATCAGTTGAGGTCAAGCAGTTCTTCAAGAACCAAACACCAAGGAGAAGATTTCATAATATAATTTTCATAATTCTCTTGAATGTAGACAAATGTAACTAGTTCCACTGAAAAAAACCCAAATTTCTCAAAAGTATCATTCTTTCTAGTGCTGCAAGTAACAACATTATAAATTTCAACATCTACCAAAGAACATCTTTATTTTTGAGTTGAGAGCACATTATATACTATGATTTATGAAGTGAAAGATAAAAGAACTGTTCTTTTATGAAAAGGTTTCCAATTTCATAGGGAAATTACTACTATTATAATTTATTGCCTAGTAGTAAGATTGCTGTCAAGTTATTTGAGCACATTTCCTTTAAAGATGTTGTTGTTCTCCTCTGGCATTCATAGAATTTAAGATGCTCCTGTAGCTAACACTTTAAGATGTTAGCAGCACCAGCTATTAATTACTTTGCCTATAATGTGTACATATAATTCAACTTCTGGAGAACGATGGGCCAGGAGAGAATTAATATTTATTGAAAGCTGACTTTATGTTAGAAGCTATGCTAAGCATTTCATGTATAATTTCTTATTAAATCTTTAGAGGTACATAAAATAGGCATTATCCTTATTTTAAAGATGAGGAAACAGTGGCCCAGATATCCTCGGTAACTTGTCAGGTCAGATGGGTATTAAATAGCCCAGCTGGAACTAAGGCCTCTTTCATTGTTATACCTCATACCAATTATGCAGTTTTATAACAGAATGCAACATACTGTTACCCAAACACTAATTATAAAATACTATATCTTAATGAATCAAATATTAATTGATAACCATATGTTTAAATACACGATAGGCAACGTTGGTACTATAAATAGGATGCATAAAAGGACCCTCATCTTCACTGGATGCACTCATCTTTTGTAAATCAGTTCATGATGGTAATAACTTGCAAAGTTACTATCAATAAAATCTCAGGATTTGTTCAACTGTGCAAGACTCTAAAGTATGCTATGTCATAGGGAATTTTACTGATCCTTTCACACATGGTTTTAGCTAAGTTTATCCTGGCAGATATGAAGTGCTTCCTTGATAATTATGTGGAAGAAAAATGTGCCTCTGTTCTCATGTCAGCAAAGAAGGAAGAATCATTAACACAGGCCGGGCTTGGTGGCTTAGCCTATAATCCCACGCTTTGGGAGGCTGAGATGAGTGGATTGCCTGAGCCCGTGGGTTCGAGACCCGCTTGGGCAACTTGGTGAGAGCTCATCTCTACAATAAATAAAAAAAATCAGCTGGGCGTGGTAGCACGTGCCTGTAAATCCGGCTACTCGAAAGGCTGGGACGGAAGATCACCGGAGCCCAGCAGGTCGAGGCTGCAGTGGCCAGGAGTGGTCACTGCACTCCAGTCTGGACGACAGAGTGAGACTCTAAACCCCCCCCAAAAAAAAGAATCATTAACACAGAAACCAAGATGAACTACTATATAAAAGAAAAGCCAGATAATATACTATGCTAATATATTAACATAGCTGCCATGTCATAATGCTTTCATATAGATCATTATTGTATTGAATTATATCGTACAAATGTTTATCTCTTCATTGTTGAGCAAAGTATCAAGTTCAATTTGAAGTAATTCATCAAATCAAGCTTAATCTCTTATTAACCCTATCCTGAGTGATTTCATAGGTCATATTTCTGTAAATAAATAATAAAAATGACATTTTTAATTGTCAAAAGATTTAACAACTCACTATGGTCAAAAATATCTAAAAAAAAATGAAGAATGTGAAATGTGACTTAACTGAGTTTTTGACAAGAATCAATGGAATATACAGTCTTAAGTATGATAGCATACATATTTTGTCTGATTAAAATAATACTTTTATATACACAAAATTTTATGCAGTTGAAGACCCTTGTCACTTTTATCAAAATGTTGAGAGAGATTTTATTTTGGTATTCCTTCTCCTTCCCCTTTCCCTTTTCTTTCTGCAACATGGCTTCCTTTCATTGGTAACTTTATTTTCTATTATTTTTTTACTTTTACAGGTCAACATCACAAAGGTTGGTTTATTCCTGATAAAAGTTTACTTTTTTAATAAAAATTAGACTAGAAGACTAAACATCTGATGGTAGAATTTATCACCTTGAGGGACACAACTGTGGGCATTGGCATCTGTCTTGGTCTCTCAAATCATATAGTTTATCTGTTAATTTGTCTCTGTATGTTTGCTATACTTTGGTTTGTTTGGACCCTGCCGGAGTCCTGCTCCCACAAAGTCGAGGGGTTCCCAAAGGTGGAGACAGTGTCGGCGTTTGGGGGGAAAAGAGAGAAAGGGGGGAAGAGAGAGAGAGGGAGAGAAAGAGAGAAACTGGACTCCCGTCTAGTGCAGAAGCCTTTATTGAGAATTACAACGGGTCTTTTATCCCCTAATTTTGCATAGTCAGTCTCACATGTCTTTCACGTGAACACAAAGCCAGGTGAGGGGCGTCCCCCACCCACCAAATGTTCTTTTCAGGTAAGAGGAAGAAAAATCCCATAATAGATGTTAACTTTAATCCATGACGCCTATCCTATAACCACTTTTCATCATATGAATCCGTGACTGACCTATCCTATAAACCTTTTTCATCCTATGCTTATGCTAATACCAAGTTAAACGATTCCATAGAAACTTAAATACTTATTCTACAACCTAAAGCGGCCCATTCCAGAATGTTTGGAATGTGGCCCAGTCCAAAGTTCACAGTGGGCTACCTGCAAGTAACCTAGCCGCATTCTCTCAACAAAATGGCTGTCTTACATTTCTAAAACTATATTGTACAACTTACACCTTACTCAACTTCAATAAATCCTAAAATCACGACCCAGAAGTCTGTGACCAGTACTAAGGCTCTAGATGTAACCCGAGTTTGAACTGTAAGTTGTGTGAAAGCCAAAACCGCGGTTTGTGGAAGCCTAACGCTCAGCCGGCTCCCAACAGGACCCTTCAAATCTGAGGTTGAAATTGTATTCTCAATGTTGGAAGGCTGAACCTACTGGGAGGTGTTTGGATCATGGAAGTAGATTTCTTGTGAATAGCTTGATACTCTTCTCCTGGTAGTGAGTGCATTCTTGCTCTATTAGTTCATGGGAGAAATATTTGTTTAAAAGAGCTTGGAACCTCCTTCTCTCTCTTTCTCCCTCTCTTGCCACATGATACTCTGGCTTCGCTTCTCCTTCCACCATGATTGGATGCTCTCTGAAGCCCTCACTAGAAGCATGTGCTAGCACCAGGCTTCTTGTACAGCCTGCAGAACTGTGAGACAAATAAACTTCTTTTCTTTATAAATTACCCAACCAATTTGTGTTACTAAATTATAGCAACACAAATGGTCTAAGACAATGTTACTATCTCCAATTTATTATTTCTAGTCTTCATAGAAAACAGTGCAGCAGTTCTCTAAAATTATTGTTATATTTATTTATGCATCAAATTTACGTTGGCTCTCCTTATGAGTAACCAAAATTATCATCTTCCCAAATAGCTTCTGCTCAAGTTATTTCAGTTTCCCCATGAAGTGACAGATAACAGCAAAAATACAAACTTACTGCAGCTTACTCCTACCATTCCTCCACCATGACAATCTTGCTGAAGATTTTTGTTCTTTGATCAGTAAAACACTATTTATTAAGACAAAAGACAGTTCTGAAACCTTATTGCTTGAAATCCTCAAAGTTTATCCCAATCATTTGTTGATTTAAAATAAGTGCTTAGTACTCTTTATTTAACTGACTGACTTGGGGGGAAAAAGGACTATTTTCTACTTTTATTACAACTGTGAATGCTTATCTTATATTGTTGTTGATTTTTAATTATTACGCCTACTTGACTTATTTTGGGACCTACTCTAATATGTGATCATGGAACTTTTATTCTTGTGTGCTTTATAACAGAATTCCTGCTTTCTTTTCTCTTATCTTTTGTTTTGTGATTAAAAAAAACTCTCTGCCATTTTATAGAGATGACCTAAATAAAATACTATTGTAGCTTTTGAAATATATTTGTGATTTTTTTCTTTTTAATTTTCACAGTTTTTAAAAATGTCAAGAGAGTTATATGTTTAAGAAATTAAAGCATAGGAATATATCACATGAAGTTGTCAACACACTGGAAAATCTTTAGTCTTTGAGGAATAATTATTGTCATATATCAAAATGAAATGTGCATGTGTCTTTAATCAGGTACTTAATATATTCAAATAGGAACTTTTAAGTTGCACTAAGATTCAAGTACAGTAACCTTGAATCATTCTAATATTTTAAAATCATGGGCAATCTTACATGAAGTACTCTGTCCAAGAAGATCAGGCCTCAACACACAGACACACATACACATACTCCCCTATTGTAATGACTGTCATGATTGGTGATTTCTTTCCTTTGAAAATTGCTCATAAATTTTTTTCTTTGATAGTTTTTTCTCCCACTCCATGACTACTGACCACTTCTTGTTGCTAAAAAAAAAAACCATTTCATTGAGATGTGGTTTCCAATGATAATATTTGCAATAAAATCAATCTTAGCTGCTATTCACCTTGAATCTACTTCTTCATACTAAAATTTGGTAAGTATATCATAACGTGTTTAAAACTTCAGCAATAAAATATACTCACATGACCATGCAAACAAATTTTTTCTGCAGAAGATTGTGTATAATAATAAAAAAGCAACATGATGCTAGCAGCTTAAGCATTCAAGAAGAGATAGTACAAAAAAAAGCAATCAAGAACACAAGAAGTCAAAATCCAATCACTAAAATTCAAATTTAAATTCCCGCTCTTTGATCTTAGCTGATTTGTAATTTCTTCTAGGTGTTTATAATGAATAATTCAAATTGAGCCACTGATTTAAAAATTTCTTAATTGTACACTTTATAAGAGGCCAGAGGTATTCATCCTATTTTACTAATCCAGTTATCTGTTGCTGAGTAACAAACCAATCCCAAACCTTAGTGGTATAAATGAACCACCTTATTATGCTCCAGACTTCATGGTTCAAGAATGTAGACAGGATGTAAAAGGGACATTTTGTCTCTGATCTGCAACGTCTGGGACTTCAGCTGGAAAGATTCAAGACCTGAGGACTGGAATCCTCCAGAAGAGTATTCACAGGCATGTCTGGTGGCTGACTTTGTCTGTTGGCTGGGATTTCAGTTGAGGCTGATGACTAGAACAATTGGTTGTGCCCTCTCTTTGTAGACTGGATTTCATCACAGCGTGACACTGGGTCTTACAGCAAGCTCTTCAAGATAACCAGGCATAAGTTATATCATTTTTACTGACCTCTACTATGGCCACAAGTCCACTCAGATTCAAAGGGTGACAACATAGCCCGCCTATCATGAAGGAGGTGTCAAAGTCATAATGGAAGAATATGTGGGAAGGGTGATCACATTGCAACTATCTTGAAAAATACACTCTACTCCATTACCTAAGAGGGTGAGGGTAGCAAACCGTGAGCTTTGGGTAGTTTTGAAAGCAGATGAATGTAAGCAAAATGAGCATTTACTGTGTTGTACTTCTCCTATGGGATTTTGTGTGTTTTCATTAGTTGTTTATCCTTTCATTTGAATTGACACCAAACTTTAGAGTTCAGAGTAAAATGAAGCAAATAAATATATCAAACTTGGGAAGCAACACTAGATAGTGAGTGGTCAAAGTCATGAATTCTGACACTAGTTAGCTGAGTTATAGTTCCTGGTGCCAACACTCAGTAGCTATATAACTTCAGGCAAGATACCTTTTCTATGCCTTATTTTCCTCCTCTGGGGGGTTATGATAATGTCTGATAACTTTTTATGGGAATTCAATAGACTGTTATTTGTAAGTACTTAGAATAGTGCCTGAAACATTAAGCACTATAATCTTATAAAGAAAAACCTTATATTAACTCCTCTAAATCCAGACAGGAAAAAAAATCTGACATATAGTGGTTATATTTTTAATCTCATGATACTTGCCATTTATTCCCTCTGTGCAAATCACTTTACAGTATTGTAAACTGGGCATCTTGATTTGGCAATGATGTCACCCATAGAAAATCCTACAGAGATCTTTCCAAGGAAGATATATTACAGCTAATGAGTTAGCTAAAGCACTTCCAGGAATAGAAAGTATAGAAACAGTTAAACAGACCACAGTTATGTCTACCTTGATTCTATGATAAGGTTCATAAGTATGCATGCAAAAGTGAGAGGGAGATCAACTATTTATTCTCCTCAAAGGTAGTGACAAGAATTTCTCTACTGGTGAATTTGCTATTAAAATATTCTCTATCCCAGGCACAAATATTCAGCTTTATCTGCTGTCTACACTCTGTCCATTACATAAACCCTGTGGAAATAAATGGCATTCCCTTGTGCCACAGTTCCTACCACATAAACTGTCACTTTAAATGGCAAGAGATTAAGAAACCTCTGAATAGTGAGTTTTCTGATATTTTCAGAGTAAATAAATTGCAGCAAGAAGAACTAACTTCCTTTATCAAAGGAATACTATCGGTAATCCTGCCCAAATTGAGAGCAATGCCATCATCAATGGAGCTACAGAAAAACATTATATAATGTGTTTAGGATTCAAAATCCTACCAACTAATATTTAGATAAACATTTATTGTCAAAGGAGAAAGGAAGGAGTTTCATCACAGTGATATGTAAAAATGAAACTGAAGCTAAGCCACATGAGAGAAGAATATGTTTTGAAAACTCTGTTCCTTATGAGCTCAAACATGCAGCAGAAAGCAAAAGGATTTTTTTTGTTTTGCTTTTTTTGGAGTCAAGATTTTACTTTGTCTCACCCAGGCTGAAGTGCAATGGCACAGTCACAATTCACTGTAGCCTTGACTTCCTGGTCTCAGAATCCTTCCAACTCAGCCTCCCGAGAAGCTGGGAAGCTGAGACAGCAGACACACTACCATGACTGGTTAATTTGAAGAAAACTTTTAGTAGAGTCAGGGTCTTTCTATGTTGTCCAGAATGATTCTTGTGTGTGTGTGTGAAAGCAGAAGTGTATTAAGAAGACAGAAAAGCTTCTGCAGCAGGAGGGGACCTAAAAAAGGGTTGCCACAGGCTGATCTTGAACTTCTGGGCTCAAGCAATCGTCCTGCTTCAGCTCCCCAAAGTTCTGGGATTACATGCATGACCCACCACATCTGGCTTGGATAATGTTTTCTGAATAAAAAAATACACACTCTCAAAAAAATACCCATTCCTTTAAGAAATAAATATATATTGTGGGTTTTTAATTAGCCAGGTACTCACAAGTCACTGAATGTAATAGTCTTATATGATCTCTACACTTATGGAGTGCACAGTCTAGTGAGAGAGACATTAGGCAATCAAGGAATCCTGTAAATAGACAAAACTGCAGATTTGGCATACTTTGCAAAGTAGATTTAGTAGGGGGATTTTCTTTAGTTAAGGATGTCAGGGCACGAAGTAAAAATTAATTCGAGAAATAGAGCACAGGAAACTGGGCTTCTCCAGCAGAGGAAAGAGCATGATCAAAAGTTCCTAGGAATGGAAGGAGTTGGAGATGCTAAGAAACTGGAATTGTGCATTGACTTACCACAGGGAAGGGAGTGTAGAGCAGACTGGGGCTCATAGGCAGAGAGGCACCAGATAATGCCATTAGTTGTTGTTTCTATAATTCTCATATTGTAACTAAATATTTCTTTGATTGATGGTAAATTCTGCAGTGCCTTTGAGAGTATCCCTCTAGAAATTGAAGTCCATTTGCAGATATTTTTCTTATCTTAAAAAGAGTTGAAATTCTTTGAAGTGTGTTTAGCCAAATAAATTACATGGTGAGTCTTGGATTTTTAAAAAATTATCCCTGACCATTAGGAAGCACTAAGTGGGAAAATCTGTAAGGAGATCATTATAATCTATGGAGAAGTAATTTAAACTAGTTTGGGAGTAGTTGAGATGGAGAGACATAAACTCAGAATTGTATTACTTCTCTCTAAAACTTGCTCCTTGTAGCATCATTATTCACTTGGGCACCAAATAAAGTCAAAATCATTGCAAACTCTGTCCTATCTTTAATTTTAAATATTCCATAACCTCTTGCACTGCTCTCAAACCCATCTCTTTACTCATGCCTTCATAATTGATGACCCAAATTTCTGTAAGCTTTTTCTAATTTTACATCTTTAGCCAAGAATGAACCTTAGAGAGGCAAAAGGGGTTTGCAAGACAATGAAAGTGTTCCCCAAATGACTTGATCTTTGTATGGTGTTAACAGCACTTTCTACTAATAGTTCCAAGTCTGTGCTGATGTAATTAACCCCAAACTAATAATGAAAATAGAAAAACAATGAAAAAACAGGTAATGAAAATAAGAAAAATGTGAAGAGTTGAGAAATCAAGCCTGTTTTAAGTCAAGAATAGACAGACATGGGGCAGTTTAGAGTTTTGATAGGAAGGTAAATTTTTAAGTCAGAATTATTTGGAGTTCAAGCAATTTTTTAAAAAGTCATTTAGTCTGACCTATATAGTATAAAATGCATAGCTAAATGGACTTCACACTTGGCTCTATCAAGGTTGTCAAGTTATGTCTTCAAGAAATGATCTCTCCTCATCTCTTTTCTCTGTGTTTTTCTATATTGACTTTAATTTAAGAAGTCTTTCCCCCACAAAATACTAAAGATAAAGATAGCCAACAGTAGGTCAAAACTTGCTTTTATGATTTATTTAACTTCCTATAAGTCCTATGCAAAATTCCTGAGGTTGATTGTCCTTGGATCGAGGTACACCTGTGTCCTTTAATTAATGACTATGAGTCTGATTGGTCAGATCCAGCTGACCCTACTTTCAATAAATGAATTAGTAGTGAAGTAATAATGAATACTAAATTAAATATGTTGAAGCTAAAAGAGAGTCTAGAAAGGTAAAGCAAGTTTGAGTCTGTTAAATAACAAACATAGATAAATCTCTTGATGGCAGAGCTATAGCAGCTTTGTTCTTTTCCTTCCTTCTCTCACAAGTAGAAAGGTAACTCGATAATTTTGAGGTGAAGTCAGGAGTCATGAAAATAAGTAAATGGCAAATGAATCTCCCTCTTTCTAAGTTTTTCCATCTAAGAAATCCTCTCTACATGCACAGCAATATTATAAAAAATTGATCATATCACTTCTACACTTAACATACTCTATTGACATATGTCCTCTTATGACTGAGTCCCAACATGATTCTAGCCCAAACTCTTGTTTAGCAAAACATGCAAATAATGTTCAAGTTTCTGTGTGTGTGTGTTTGTGTGTGTGTGAGAGAGAGAGAGAGAGAGAAAGACAGAGAGAGAGAAAGAAAGCAGGATTTATTGAGAGGACAGAAAAGCTCCCACAGTGGGAGGGGACTCAAGGGGGTTGCCCAAATGTTCAAGTTTTAAACAGAGATTCTCTTACAGTTCTGTGTCACACTACTTTGTTTAACTGTGTCATTCTTCCTTTTTTTCTACTTGACTAGTCAACATAAAGATTCATTTCAGTCATCATTGTTAATTTCCTACTCCAATATAATTACATGAAACATAAGAGTCGTAGGGGTTTAAAAGGAAAAATGTTAGGGAACCTTCTAAAAATACTAAGTTGTGTGACTAAAAAGAGAATCTCTAGTCACAATTTCCTACTGCAAATTCTGACACTTCCATCTCTTGAGATATATCTTTATGTCTAACCAGATAGACCAAGGGACAGCAGAACACAAGAGGACCTTCAGAACTAGCTTATCAGACCCTTCTCAAATACCTAGACACTCTGTTCAACTTCCTTCAAATAGAAAAATAGGCTAAAAAATACGTAATTTGACTAGTAATAACTTCTATCTGCCATTCATTTGTACCTCTCTTCACCCTCCTTAGCAATTTAAACTCTCCTCTTATCATTATGACTAACAATTTGCTCCTTTAGAAATATGTCCATGATCCCATTCATCCAGGAAGAATTAGGAATTCCCTACTGCACAGTTTCAAATTCTGACTTCTATATGAAAACTATTTTTTCTGAGTTTTAATTGCCTTTTTATCTATCTTCTTTACTATACACTGCATGCATTTTTAGATCAGGATTCTCTTATTTTATTCCTCAAACCATGAAAAATTTAGACACTATGAATTGTTTGGATGGATGAATGAATGATGAATGGATGAACAGATTTATGTTTTAGTGGATGCTATTATTGCTCACATCATTCCCCCCATTACCAACTATGCCACAGTGCTTTCATCTACACTAATACAAATTCATAGCTACCGCTTCTCTTGAGAATTGCCTTTGTTTCCTTGTCCCTAGATCTCAGATCTTGGCCAATGATTGACTAGAGTAGGAAATAGAAGACTGATCCTCTTTCTGCTGAGAGGACCATAACTGATGCATAGAACCCCATAAGATAAGTTTAAGTTAGAAGCTTGTTGTAGTATGCAAAAGAATATAAGCCACTTGCTAGCAACAGCACAGCCATTTTAGTTTCCTACTGTCATTTGAAAACAGGGTGTGGCCCTATAACAAAACTGAAGCTATGTCTAAAACTAATCTTCAGTTGCAGGAAAAACCACAAAGTTACAGCATGGGCCCCAACCCTTCCCTTTGCCCCACTTCACCTTAGCAACAACCAATGAGGTACTAGGGGGAAATCACCGAAATCTCCAGATATCTCTGCAACTTCCTCAACAAATTGGCTGAGGTTAGCTTGAGTAAGCACAAGCCAATCCTCTACATGCATGCTGACCACCAAAGGTTGTCATCCAATCAAACAGTGACAAGTCTGGAAATCCCCCACCCAAGCTCCTTCCCCTTTGTAACCACAATAAAAACTGCCTGCTTTGGAAGGTCGGGGCCTCTGGCTGTGCTCCACTGCATCAGTTGCCAACAGAGGTCCAGGCTTGAGCTTGCAAATAAAAGACCCTCTTGAAATTTCATCGGAATTGGCTATTGGTGGTCTCTCGGATCATTCTCTGGGCATTACACTGCAAGAACTAACTCTATGGTGCAATGTATGCTACAGAACACATCTCATGAATGAAACTGGAGTATGTCTCCAGATGAGGTCGTGTCCATGCGTGGGTGTCTCTCAACCGTATTGTTATTCCCTTACATCCCTTACCCTGAGAGCACTTCCACAATAAATCATTTGAATGAGAATTTCTGGGATCGTATTCTATGTCTGAAGAAACTGTCCTAAGACAAATGAATAGATAAATAAACAAATTGTGGACTGAATAAATGAAGCAACACCTTTGACAGTATATGTGAGTGTAAAAATACATTAAGGCAGGACTACTAGCAGGAATGTATTATAAATACGGGATCTGGAGCTGGAGCTAAAATATCTGTGACAAAGTTTGAGGAAAAAAGAAATAGGTCACAGACATAAAATTGTCCTTGAGCTGTACTTAAAGCTTGATGACCAAGTTTAACTTTGGGGGCTAGATCAAATGAACAGCTGTAATTAATTAAAAACCCACATGTAAGTAAGTAAGAGTCAGATAGCCTTCGATAATAGCTAAGAATTATAGAACAAGACACAGAAGCTGGCAGAATTCAGATGGATAACCTAAGTACTAGGCTCAGAAATCTGGCAAATATTCCAACTGTAGGGGAAAAAAATCCAGCATATCTATCTATGTATCTATATGCCTAAGTACCTATCTATCTGTTTATCTATCATATACCTATCTATCTGTCTATATATATTTTTTTGAAAGCAAGAAACAATCTCAACATATCATGCTGCAACACTTCACCTTGTGGGTGAGATTATATATACTAGGCATGCCAAAATGTATACACATTTTAAGAGATGTCATCTATGTCTTGTTTTTAGTTCATTTTAGTTCACTGTAATCACAAGTGTATGGATGTTGATGGTAACCACTCTGAGCACCTCTTGTATTTGCAAAAGTCAAATGTGACTTGTATCCACTTTTTGTTATCAGTGTATATTGAGTATTACAATTGTAATACAGTTTTTCCTTTCTTAAAATGTGTATACATTTTTTGGCACCCTTTCTGTGTATGAATTTCTTACACCCTTTATAGTATTACAATATTCACCTGTAACTTTCCATATAACCACTGAAATCAAGAGCCCCACTCCCACCACATAAAAGCATTTGTATTATGAGGTGAAATGTAGATGTGATAAGATATAACAAATGTAAATATCAGGAAAAGGTAATCATAAAAAGTACTTTTAATATCTGGGTACTTTTCCCTCTGTAAACAGATCATTTTCCTTGTTTATTGGATAAATTTCAATAAAGCTTTTGTACTGCAGAATGGCATAAGGACTAACAAATACTGTTTCTCAAAAGAAAGATGAAACTGCAGAAGAAAGCCCAATACTTCCAATGGCAGAAACAATGACTTCGGTGGGAAATTGTCTTTCAGTGTGTTGTAGATCAGATTCTCCCAAAACAGACGCTGAAGAGATGGAGATCTGAATGCAGGAACTTACTGAGGTGGGCCTTCAGGAATGCCGCCAGTAAAAAAGAGAAAAAAAGAGAGAGCAGATGGAGAAATTAAACTGCTGATTCAATTGAGATAGAAGCCTCAGGTTGTTCCATGAGCACTCTGAAACTGGAAGAGTCCTGCACTGAGATGTAATGAACTGAGAGAAGGGGTTGGGAATGTTATATCCCACCAGGGACCAATCATTGTATGTGTGCTGCCCCCAGGGAGGAATGTGATAGTGGGTGAGGCTGATGGCAATTCTACAGAGACTCCTTCTCTATGAACCTTTGACTGCTTATATCCTAGCAGCTAAAGGATCTGGGCAGCACCCAGTAATACCCACTACACCTGATGAGAGAAGGAGAAAGTGTAGGGTGTGTGTGTGTGTGTGTGTGTGTGTGTGTGTGTGTGTGTGTGTGTGTGTATAAACACCAGTGCATTTCACTGTCCTAACCGTCCCTGTTTGAAATACAGCTATCATCTATGTTTTTTTTTTTCTTCTGTATGCCTGCTTCTGAAACACACATGCAATCAAAGCCTTCTCAAGAGATTAAAACTCAAACAGCCTTTGTACAATAATGATGTTCTTACTCTCACAGCTTTATCCCATAGGGACATTTGCAACCTCCCTTAGAAAAATTCTAACTGTAACTGAAGCAGCAGAGTGTTTTCTACAGATTGGTGTAATCCTTTTTTATCAGACACTATTAGATTTGCCCAACTCAGTCTTACATTTTAAACTATGTTTGACTTTCAGCTAGAAATATCAAACATTTTAGAAACATTCTCCATTAATAATCAAAATAACATCTTGTGACAATCTAAAAAATTCATGGAAAATCCAAGTTTATACAGGGTAAAAAAATAATAATCTAAATTCCCTTCATTAAAATGTTTGTGTACAATGAATATATTGAAATTATACAAAAACACTTCCTATTTGCTAGAGACTAAAAATCCCTGGAAAGAAATAATTTAATTTATAAAATTTTAATCAAAATATCCTAACTATTCATAACTTAACACTAGCTATTATTGAATTTAGTTGGTTTTACCTGTAAAGCATCTCTAAAATCCATTTTAAAAAACTTACCCAAACTAAATAACACTTGTATCATTCATCACAATATGTTTTTCACTAAAAAATTATTTTTATAGATTATTGTGGGGTTTGTGTATTGTCTTTTCACATAATTTCTGATGCTTAAAACATTGAATTTTATCTAAAAGTCATATTCTCTGAAGACAAATTATATTAATATTTTGATTAATATAGAAACTCATTAATTCATCATTAGTAAAATACACTGGTATCTTGTGTTCCTTGAGTAAGAGACTGTAAGAGTATAATAAACTGTATGCAGGCAGTTTATTGGGGAGTGCTCTCAGCCTAGTGCATGAGCAGGAATAAAAAGAGCATCACCAGCCAGAGGCAAAAGATAATTATTATTACAGTTCCAGCAATGGTCTCAATGAGTCCTTGAGAGCTCTGGAGTAGGGATGACCTTTAAGAGTTGTCCAAAACTGAGGCAAGGAATTTGGGTTGGCTTTGAAACCTATGTGTAAAAAACATAAATTGAACATGGTAAATCTCTGGGGAGAGGATGTAATCTTGGAAGAGTAAAGCATCACTCTGTGGTTTTAGACAATCCCTAGGGAGAAACTTCACTGGGAGTAGTCAGTCTGCAAAACTCCAGGAAGCTGGAGGAATAAGTCTTCAGTCCTAAATGGAAGCGAGTTAGGCAGGCTGGTCATCAGAGTCTAGTAAGTGTTCCTCCTCTTCATGTCAATTTCCTTTCTGGGACTGTTCACCAGGCTTGTAAAGGAGTCGCACCTTGTCTCACTATTGCTAGTATTTATTTATTTATTTTATTTTAAAGATGTGGGGTGCCATCATACTGGTAAAGTTTGTGCCTTTCTTTGGTCCCCACTTTGCCTGGTTTGAGATCAGGTACCCTTATTAATGTTATGCACACCCCCCCCCCCGCCCCCATGGCAGTTTTTGGTTACTGCCAATCAATGTTTTTAAGCTGTGTATGATCAGGAAGCATGCCTGTCTTTTTACTACTGCATCTTTAGCACCTAGACTATTACCTGACACATAGTAGATTGCTAAATTTATGTTTAATAATCATACCAAAAAACAAGGAAATGTGAAGTTAAAAATATAATGAAGTAGAGATTTTATTATTGTACTCCCTTGATTCGGTAAAATTTTCTGGTCATTGTAAGGCGACCTTATATGTTATTCTACCTTATGTTCTTCTGGAATCTATTAGGCTCACTATTCCTGTGGAATTATATCAGTTATGAGCAGACTGACTTGTTTATTTTAAAAGCTGAAAAAAAAACTCACATCAACAACACATGAGGTTAAGTAAAAAGAAAATATACTAAGTCACTGATTCAGAGAAGATATTGGGATAAACAAGATAATCTTCTGACCCTAAGAGTGAGATAAAATAAGACATAATTAAAGTTTAACTAAACAATATAACCAAACTGTGCAGATTCTTAAGTATCTTGGCTTCTCTACTTAATATTGATAGTGTGATGAATAAAACCAAATGCAAATAGGAAAATAAAAATTAATATGAAATATAATGTTTTCTAGCTAGTTTTTCTTTGTGGTATATGGTAAAAAGGAGGAGTTTGAGAAAGGTTTGTCCTTACCAGCCTTGCATATTGTTTCAAGCTTCCTTCCTTTTCCTTACCCTTACCAATATTAGCTTCAATCATCCAGTCTCAGTCTACTTCTGTTTTGAGGTCTATATATTTGCTATTCTTTTGGCAGGAACACACGTATCACCATTGTTGGCTTCTGCTTGTCATTCAGATTTCAGTTTAAATATCATTGCAATAAGAAAGACTTTTTGAACTATTCATTCTCAAGTATCTCTCCCCACCACAAAAACTCTACGACATCAATTCATACCTATTTGAATTATTTTATATGTTCATTGGTGTATTATCTGTCTCCACTCTGTTGGAATTTAAGCTCCATGCAAGCAAGAAAATTGATTTTCTTTTTTCCACTGTAATTCTCATCATCTAGGATATCTCCTGGAACATAGTAGGTTGCTAAGTTTATATTTAGTAAATGTATGAAAAAATAAGAAAATGTGAAATTACAAAATAATGAACTTGAGATAAAATTCAAAGTGGTTGTATTAAGACTTCTGGTTGTCATCATTTCCCATTGATACAGTACAGTAACTCATAACTAAAGCAATGTGCCCTAAAAGTACATTTGCCAATGTATCCAGCCATTTTTTTATTTTTATGACTCTCACCCTCAGAGAGGATGCCACTGGCATCTAGTGTGTAAATTTCAGAGATGTTAAGCATCTTTTGGTGCACAAGAAGTTCTTTACAACAAAGAATTATCTTGTTTGAAATGTCACTAGTGCTAAGATTGAGTAACTCTGAAGTAGTCAAAGTCAAAATAAATACCTTGAAGATGATAATCACAGTGATACAAAACATGGGTGTTATATGCCATGTGATGACTAGGTATTATTCAGTTATTTAAATGTTAAAATATAATATAGAAATTCCTCAAAATAACCTTATAAATTTGGTATTAGGTATTATTGTCCCCAAATACCAGGCTATGTAAACTAAGTGTTACAAATCCGTATGCCTTACTTGTTGTATCTGGTGACAGTATACCATGAGTGGAAACACTGGAATATAACAAATTGGATATTTCTCCCCTAACATGCGATGGATTTTGAGAACTATCTTGTGTTACCGAATATTCTCTTTGTTTCAGCAACAAAGGAAACTGAAAATAATCCATATGATCAAAGAGAAATTATTTTTATAATATTTATTTAGCACAGATGCAGTTTTCTCTCTATCTTTATGCCATTTTCAATCATCCATAGAGACCCATTTATTTTTATATTTGTATTATCATCATTATTATTATTGTTCTCTAGTAACTACCTCCTGGCCTCTCTTAGAATTTGGATCTCTAGTTTCTGTTATAGTTTTGGCTTCTTTACAACCATTTTATACTGAGAAATATTGATTTGTGTCATACTGAGAAATATTGATTTGTATTCTAGGATTCCTTAAATTTTGTAGTAAATATTTATTACATTATTCCTATGTGCCAGATACCATGCTGGAAAAACAATAATGAAGAATCAAATATTCTGTAAAAGAATAATAATAAATTCTTTTTTGTTCTTACAACTGTACCACTGATACAGACCACATTTGATCACTTTTAGTTTATTGCTTATTATTTTGACAAATATAACCTACTATGTGTCAAAAATGTAAGAGGAATTTAGATAAAAAGACACAATAACTGCTCTTGAGGACCTCACAGGTAATGGGAAAAGGAAGAAAACGAGTATAATATAAAAAAAGTCGCAAAAATTTTCAGATTTTTGACAATATAGTGAACAATCAAATGCTTCTGTCTTCCTCAAGCCTGCTTGAACAATCAACTCCAAAAAAGAGAGAAGTATGGAATTAAGGAGCCAATATCAAAACTGTGCTAGCCTCTGAAAAGATTAAAGGCTATCACATGGTGAGTGGCAATAGCGATGGAGGTTTGGACGTTTAAGGGAAGAATAAGCATGGTCCCAGGGATCAGTAATGAGAGTGTAGGCTGGGAAAGAGTTTTTAAATTCTGTTCTTGCCTGAACTCCACATTTCCTCTGGGCAGTTATCACCACTGTGGACAGTGAATTGGCAGGAGCTGCTGGTGCAAAGCTAAAGCCATCCTATGCTGACAGCTGGTAAGTAGCATTCTTAAGCATACACTCCTCTAAGCTAGTCTCCCCTAAGCCAGCAGATTGTTGGGGATTACCTTATTTTAAGAAGATTGCCTCCTTCCTGGTCTGTATCTTAATAAGAGAAGATAATTTGAATTTCTAACTCTCTAAATTTCTTATTACTAATTAAAGGTCTCTTGCACCTTAGCCACTCACCTGTACTTATAAATACAACATGAACCAATTAGGGCTTCCTGTTTGGTACCTCTCCAATAGCTCTAATCCAGTAGAATAGTTTTATCCCAAGACATGAGTTCACAGACTAAAGTGTTTCAGCACATTAAAAGAAAGAAAATTACACTTTGATCAACATCCCCTTAATCTGTCCCCCTCCCTACTAGCCTCTGGTAAACACCGTTCTACTGTTTGCTTCTATAAGTTTGACTTTTTTCAAATTACATATATGTAATATCATGAATCAGTATTCGTCTTCCTGTGCCTGGCGTATTGCAATTTCACTTAGTATGATATTCTTCAGATTCAGCCCTGTTGTTGCAAATGGCAAGATTTTCCTTAAGTTTAAGGCTGAATAGTATTTCACTGTGTATTTATACACATTGTCTTTGTCCACTCATACATTGATGGTTTAACTCCATATCTTGGCTATTGTGAATAATGCTGCAATGAACATGAGAGTATAACGATCTCTTCAACATGCAAAATTTATTTCCTTAGGATATATACCCACCAGTGGATATATACTCCCACCAGTGGAGTTGTTGGATTATATTGTAGTTCTATTTTTAATTTTTTGAGTAATCTGTATACTCCAACACATAACACATGAAGTGAGATTACTAGAATAAGTAGATAAATATAATTTTGAATAATAAGTATTCTCAGAATGATGAGAGGATATTCATAAACAAAATAGGAGCAAGAAGTCATTAAAAAATCCAAGAAAATATGACTTATGGATACTATGGTTGAAAAAAAACCAAAGAGATATGATGCTGGGAGAAAAAAATTAGTGACTATGATGATCAGTTTTCCAAGAAGACAAAAGAGAATAACTTGAAATAAATTTAATTTAATATATTACTAAAACAGGAGCATTCCTTCTAAATATTTATGGATGAATTAAGCTCCTCCTTTTTTATGTACATTAATGTACTGTGCTCTTGGTATATTTCACTAATGTGAAAGAGTGGGAGAGGAAATAGGTACAGAAAATATGATGCATACCTTACTGTCCTTTAGAGGACCTGCACCAGAGAATGAACAAAGGATAATTATTATGCATTTAAAATGATTAAATACTAATGCTGAAAACTTCACAAGTGATGAAATGGTGAAATAAATTGCTGGTACTTTAACCCAGATACACTTAGATTAATAGGAAATCTGTAAGACAGTTTGACAAATGCCTTGTTCTTACACAGTACAGCACTGACCAGATTCAAGAGCCTTTGCCTCTGGTCTCTGTTTATTAATTGAATGGTATCTGTACATGTATTATAACCACAGTGTGAAGTTAACAAATTCTTTCATTCAGACAAATAAAAACATGGCTGTGTATTCAAAGTTTTAATATTCCATGAGAGTTGCACAGCAAAAGCAATGGCTGTGCTTAGATGTTAATGATAATTTTAAGATGAAAAATATTTTTCTCCTTTCTAAAAGACAGTTAGCATCAGAGACAGGTGTAACTTATATAACTGAGTCAGCTGAAACATTGAATCAGTTTTCCATCATGCTATATATTTTCTAACTCAAAATTATCAAATTTGGATGCAACATTTGCATTATTTTAAGCAACATTTTGACTATAGACATTTTACCATTTAATATAGGATGAAAACATTAAATAAAAATAAGATGAATACTTGTTGACATAAAATATGCATTATCATACAATTATTCTAAGACTAATAAACACTTCCAGGTGTTGTGCATTTGGGACATATATACAATAATCTCAATTTATCAAAGATTACCTGTGATAAAGTGAGGAGATACATTTCTTGTGGTTCAGATTTCTAGTGTTTATTCACTTCTCAACCATTTCATATGAGTCAATAAAAAAAGATTAGATCTTATTCTGTTTCACTTTCTGTATCTATAAAACAGAGAACTCAGTACATTACATACAACAACTTTATTCATTACTTTATTTGGTAGATTGTATTTGTTTATTAGTTTCCAAATAGAACAAAACATTGTTTTTAAACAAAAAGCTCTATTTATTATCTAGCTGACAAACATTGCAATTTTTCTTTAAAGAAAAAAAATAAATATAATCATCTTGGACTGGCCGAAGGAAATAATAACTTGCTTTTATTATTTATTATCTTTTATTTTTAGGCTAGAAAAAGTTTATTCAGAAAGTAAATCATAGAGGGAGGGGGTGGATTCACCTGTCTAAGATTGGAAAGGGGGCCATAAACCAGAAGGAAGTGTGGTCATAACTTGCTTTTAAATGCTATTGTTTTTCTTGAATGGAACAAGACACGCTCCCTTCCCTCTTGCTACACCCCCACAATAAGAAATACTCATGTTCTCATTGTGTTTTCCAATAGCAATAACACCATTAACTTGGAACAAGGTGCAATTTATAAGCAAAATGTCCCCTGGCTGACTCCTGGAAAACAATTCATCTGAGATTTTTAGAAACTTTCTCAAAAATTACCTAAATAGCATATCAGTACTAGTAATCCAATAAGGTTGACCATGTCTGTTACCTGGATGGATGAGCAGGTAAGGGGTCATTCTAGTGATCATGGACTTTTCATATTAATTATTATCATTGAAACTGATAAAAAGTTAATTTTATGATTATTAATATTTGATAAATTATTAATAATTGTAATTTCAAAAATTAACTTTAAGGTCTCTAAAATAATCTAAGAATATGGACAACAAAATAAAAACAACACAAAAGAGATAGGTAATCAATATTCCAGATGTTCTTAATTTAAAGGAATGTTTAAATGTTCTTAGTTTAAACTTAGGTTGATGTTTTAATTGGCATTAATTCATTTTTTACTTATATTATACCCTTCAGTTCTCTTTTATACTTCAACTTCTGTGGGCTGAAAAGAAACTATTATCAGACACATGGCCTCTGCACATGTAATTTTCTGGGTGAACATGTTCCTTGGAAAAGGAAATGAACTCCAAACAGGGCCAAAAATAAGACTCCTCAAAAATTTCAGAATTGCATGTCTTCTCCTCTTACCACCTACAGGCTGAGGATCCTTCCATTTGGCTTCACCGTAATATTCTGATTTCTGTTGCTTCTGTCCCCATTCTTAACTCTCTGACTTTGCCCCTGTTTACTGCCTTCCTCCATCTTTCAGTCTCCAGTCCTGCATATTGGCCCTTCATCCTGGAAAGTCAGGCTAAGGTGGGTTGCCCTGGCCTTTAAATTTGAATGATGACTTCTGTAACGAAAGCCCTTGCCTCCCACCACATTTCAGAGGTTAATTATTGCACTTTCAGGTCTGCTTAAATGTTACTTTCTCAAGGAAGCTAGTCTGATCATCCTATTTATGTTGCACCCTCTCCACCTACCTCCAGTCTTCAGCTCCTTCATCTTGCTCCATGTTTTGTTCCATAGCCCTTAGAACATTCTAGAAAATTTTGGAAATTTTTATAGTGTTTATTTTTGTATGCTGCATACACCTAAATTGTCTATTTGTTGTATCTAGCTGATATATCCCAAATGTTTAGAAGGCCTAGCACATAATGAAAGCTCAAAAATATTTGTTGAATTAATGTGTCGAATTGTAGACAGATATCTAGTTAGGTTTGAAACTATACCATGAATGCATCTAAAAATAAGTTACAAAATTCTAGAATGTTGAGAATGCTTCAATTGCTGATGACTGCAAGTACCACTTTCTCCAGTTGCTCATTTGGCCACTGAAGCATCAGACCTTGTGAGGGTACTTCAGAAAGCACCAGACTTAGCTAAGAAAACACTTGACTTTCAGTCTGGCTATTTCTTGCTTCTAAATTCCTGAAGTACCTCACTCAAATCACAATCATGTGTGTTCATTGTCCAAAATAACACAGCCTCACCTATTAAAGCGAATTGCTATCTGTATTGTTCTTAAACATCTCATTTCTTTAGCCTTTAGAGCTAGGGTGAATTTACTTTTTTGTTGCTATTTTTTGTTTGTTTGTAACTCATATTTTACATTCTGTAAGATGAAAGACTGCTCCTAAGATCTCATGGTAACTGAGAGATCAGTGTCTCATCATATCTTTATCCCCAAAACACCTCTTGCCTGCCTAATAAAATCATGTGCTTTGCAGTTTCTTATATTAATTAAGATTTTTTAAAAGGATAAATAATAGAAACTACTTTGGTTAGTTTGAGTAGAAGTGACAGATGTTAAAACAAACTCTGATTATACTTTTGGCAGTACATGCAAAGGACAACAATAGTATGTGGGATATCAAGTAGACTCAGACTGGAGTGCTGGCTCACCTATGCAAAACATGACAAGAGATATGCAGCTTATTCTTCTGCCATTGGTTCATCTTCTATACTATAAAGTATAAAAAGGAGATGAGAGGCGCTTTAGAGAGGATTCCTTTGGAGTGAGTTGCCAGAGTGATGAGTAGCTTCCTTATCATGGAGGATATGTCCCCATCTCTAGGTTTCAAGAAGACTGGTAAGGGACCTCAATAGGTGTCTCCTCAAGGCTGAGGAATGTGGGAATCTGTAACTGACTCACATGGAAGGCTGTATCGGGAGGTGCTACGTTTCCAATGAATCAAAGCAAAGGTGCTTGCTTTCTGGGGACCAGTGAGGGTCTAAGGAAGGGTGCAATCCTTGAATTAGCTCACTAGGGATTATTTAAAAGAAACTGACCAGAAGGGGCAAAGGTTAATACCATGTAGCCTATATTATTAGAGCTAGAATAAATCTTAAACCTTTTTGCCAGGTGTGGAATCAAATGTTGCACAATCGATTTCATTTTTAAGACTTTCAAATCCACTTATAAGTGGAAGAATGAGAAACATAAGAAAGTGCTCCTGGTAAAATATTTTTAAATAGAATAAAATAAATCCTTGCAGACATCTTCTTTTCAGATCAAGATTTGTGGACATTTATTGTGTAATCATCATTTCTTTTCATTTGTTTAATACACTGCATCATGTTCCTAGGGCTCACTACTACGCCTTTTTGATACACTGCATCATGTTCCTAGGGCTTATTACTACGGCTTAGTGATAAGGTTATATCAACAAAGCTTGGCCACAAAATACAAGTATTTGTCTTCTCTGCCTGACATTGTAAAAATCAAAACAAAATTAAAGAAATCTCACCGGTTGAGAACTGAGAAACATGAGTATCATAGTATAAAATAAAAGAAATTTTAAAAAACATTTTTTGACATTGCTATTAATTATGAATTTTAATCTCGCTGCATAATTTAAATATCTAACTTTATTAATTACAGGAAAAGAAGTGTATTGTTATTCATGATAGTCAGTAACCTTTCTAGTGCATATATGTATTATTTTTAAATGTATTCAGTGTTCTATCGGCAATATTTTCAAATATACAACCTATCAGACTATCTTTTATTTCTAATCTTTTCTGTCTTCTCTCAGAGCTCAATGATTTTTACTTTTCTTCTTTATTTATATTATCTTGTCTCCAAAGTTTTGTTGCTTTTTAAAACTTTTAGTTTGAAAAATATTAACATTTATAGACCAGTTGCAACAATAACGTAATAAATTTTCATATATCCTTCACTTAGATTTACTTATTGTTATTTTATTTTCTTTGTTTTTCACCCTGATAATAGTAAACACAAATATAATAATAAGTATTATTATGGGATTTTTGTTTGATAGAATCATTTGAGAAAATACCACAAACTATATGGCCCTTCGCTCCTAAATAACTTATGTGTCTATCTCTCACAAGTGAGGATATCTTCCTCATATTTTTTTTTTTAGGAAACAACTGAGCTCCTAGATGCTGAACATCAAACTGGACAAATATCCATGCCTAATTACTGGCTGTGAAAGAATGTCTTTAATGATAATTTTATAGTAAGGTAAACATCCCTCAAGAACACATGTGCTTGCAGGCAGTCTCAGAGGAAGAGGATAAAGCAGAAGACAGATGTGCATGACCAATTTATCCATCTAAATTTGCCAGTCAGGTTAAGACATGGCTTAAGCTCTTGGGAAAAATGTGTGAGAAGTGGAAAGCTGCCAGAGGGCTATTCAGTGCACCAGTGGAGTTGCATGGATAAACACATCAATAGCTTAAAATAAACCTTGCATCCTAAATGTATCAGACCTTAGCAATGTCCCGAGTGTTTCACTGTGCTGAGTGGACTAGACATATGAACATGTATCTCACCAAAAAGAAATGCAAATTGTCCTTAACTCTAGGTAAGCTACTCAATTCACTTTCATTCATAATAAAATAAATGTAAATCAAAACTATATTGAGATATCATTTCTCATCCAATAACTTGGAAAATATTTTAAAAATTTAAAACCATACTTTGTTGACATGCCATTGGAAATATAATCACTCATACATCACTGGTGGGAGTGCAGAATTTAGAGGGAAATTAGATAATAACTAGCAAAATTACATGAACATTTGCACTTTAGTCCAGAAATTGCATTCTCTGGAATACGAGACCTAACAATTAAGTTTGCAAACTCATTCTAGAAAAAGTGCTACATACCTCATTGCTGAATATCACTATAGTCACCCTCAACATACTACTACCCTTAGGAGGCTATGCACTGACGTCAGTGCCTAACCTACCCATCAAAACAATTTTGGAACTATTTCTAGAATGGCCATTGGAGCTGTTATCATATTACCCTTGATGTCCTGAATGTCATAAAAATGTCTTCCTTTCAATATTTTCTTTATCTTTGGGTAAAGAAAAATGTCATCGGGAGCCAGATCAGGTAAGTAGGGAGGGTGTTCCAATACAGTTATTGGTTTACTGGCTAAAAACTCCCTCACAGACAGTGCTGTTTGAGCTGGTGCATTGTCCTGATGCAAGAGCTCCTTTGGGACTATTTTGGCACACACCTTTCTCAATGCCAAGATTTTCAGTTAAGATTTTTATGTTTATATATCAATGTTTATTTGGTCTGCTATGCTTCTCACAGTCAGTCAATGATTTTGACGCACAATTCAGTGAAGTTTTGCAAAGTTTGTATCAGTTCTGCTTGTTACTGGCTGTCCTGACCTCTCTTCTGTCCTGACACTTTCTGCCCTCTCAGAAAAAATGTTTAATCCATTTGCACACAGCTGTTTTCTTTATGGCATTTCCCCATAAACTTGGACCAACATGTCCCTGATTTCACTTCTACTCTTGCCAAGTTTAAAAGAAATTTAATGTTTGTTCATCACTCTAATTTAAGCTCCAGTATGCTCTCAATGACAGTTCTGATGGCCATTCCAGAAAAAGAGTTTCAAAACTGTTTTGATGGGTGGACTAGACACTGGCATCATGGCATGGCTTCCCAAGGGGAGTGCTTTGAAAGGTGACCATAGTGATATTCAATGAGGTATGCAGGATGAGTTTGCAAACTTAATTGTCAGACCTTGTATATCCTGAAGGTATTCTGGCAAACACATCACCAACAACAAAAAATCCCACAAAAGAAGAAGAAAGAAACCCCAGAAGGATATATTTGCAATTTATATGTCTATTATTAACAGTATTATTTATACTATGTTAGATTCAAACATTCATACAACTGCATACTATGCAGCTGAAAAAAATGGCACATATATCTATATGCTGCTATGGAGTAACAAGATACATGGCTAAGTGAAAGTGTAAAGGTTTCGTACTATACTGTGCTGTGATTTTTCAAAAGATAAACAATTAAATGAAAGCAAAGTAAGTGTTTATAGGTGAAAAGAGATGAAATGTGAAAGAGAAATTAGCATAACTGACAGACTGCTCTGAATTACCTTGGTTTTAGATTTAACTCTATAAATGAAAATTTAAATCAAAGTAATTTTCTACATATCACTGTTGGAATATACCCTAAAGACAAAAATAACTGAAAAAAATTTCTCTTTGGCTGCTCATAGTAATCTTTTGTTAGTGATAGGGTTGTTAATGCCAGTTTGAGGCTGTTGTGTGTATTGTAAAATAATGCAAATGGCTAATTATTTTGAGAACTGGTGATTTCTATGTGAAAGTACAAAGGCACAGATAGAAAATTAATGAGGTTAATATCTCATAGGGCTAAATTTGAATTGGAAATATCAAGAAATAGTAGTACAAAACCCATGGTATATTTGCATCTCTTAATATTAACAGTATAACAACAACAACAACAACAACAAAAAGACCAACAAAAGTAGTGAGCACTACAAGTATAAATAACTAAGTCCTCGGTAATATTTCAGTCTTGAATAAGAAATATACATCATGAGCCTGGAAGATCTTCTCATACCAGAAAACAAGAAAGATAGATTTTTTTGAGCCAACCAGAAATAAGATTCTCTCTCTTCTGCCTAGTTCTTGGAATAATAGCAATACTCGCACTGTAAAATTATCCAGAGTTAACACCACTAACTAGCCTGCTGTGATGGACTGTAGCTAATGGGGGTGGGAAGGATTACTATAAAGAGTCTCAAATCTGGCCATGATCTATGGCATCTTTGATCAAACATGTTAATAATTGGAGAATGTCCTCAGGGCAACATCATTTCTTCATCTGAGAATTTGGCAATAATAATAATAGAAAGCATGTATATAGTACTTACTACATGGCAAACACCATTGAATACTCTTAAAATATACTACAAGAGATACATCATGGCTACAAGATTAGTGATAGCCATAAGGCTCACTCAAACTGACACTATGTGTCACTTAGCAGTATCATGCAACCTAGCCTGGGGATTCCTAAACCTGGTCTGAAATGTCCAGGAGACAAGATCACTGTAACACAGATGGCACTCTCAAAATCCTTAAATCAAAGTTTATCCTTATAAGTGTATCTCAAACTTTTTTCTTAAAAAAAGAAACACCTAACTCACTTGGAGTAAATACAGGCATAAGAAATGTGAACGAATCCTCCAAACTCTGACAATAATCTACAGAAGGAGACTCTCCTAATCAGGTGGTCATTTGAACCCTGACTGTATCTGGCCCATGCCATCAGCCTGCTTGCACTTTCTGTCTTGTAATAATGCTGCCAGAATAAACAGCTTGAGAATCAGATGGTGTCTAAGACTCATCTTAATGTGAATCACACCAAAGAGCAAAGTTATCCTTGGGAAAGCTGGTTAAGTAGGACCAATCCCAAGGCCTCAAACACAACTTTTCATGTATATGTTAATTTAATACACATATCAACCCTGGAATATAGATACTATTTTTAGAGTCATTTTACAAATTAAGAAACCAAGAGGCAGACAGGTTAAGCAGTTTACTCAGGGTCATGTAGCTAGTCTTGATACACCCAGACTCGGTCCAGGCAGTGTGAATGTGGAGCCTATGCACTTAATAACGATGCTGTACTATCAACCAGCATTACTCAATCATGCCATAAAAGGAGCCATTGTCATTTCGCCTTTGGTAAGAAATGTTCATCCCTTGAAAAAGAATGTTCATAACTGTAAAAATGTTTTAACCTGTGTCATTTGTAAAGGAAAACAATTATTACTGCCACTTTTTCTTTTCTAGTAATACTCCCCTACTCATATATGCACTCACTCCAAAACTTTTTTTTAAAGACCTTTAAACATATTATTTAATTGAAGGAAGATTTCCAAGTCAGTGGAAAGCTTAGAATTTGACTCGAAGTCACTTGAACAAGTATAGAAAACTCTGCAGCATAGAGATTAAACAACCTACCAACTGCATATCATGAAGCAAGACATAAGCAGAGCTAGGATTTAAATCTCTCTCAGATACCAAAGCCTATACATGTGTTTAAATACTGCTACATGGATCTCTAACTTTGAAGCAATTATATAAAGTTATATAATCTCTCTCACCTTCTGTCTGCTTACTTCTTAAGAGTTTTATGTAAACACAAAAGGCTCTAATAAACCCTATCTAAATGACTCAAGTATACTGAAAATATAAAGCACAGTAGCATCACTTTACCATTTTGCTTTTCCTTTTGTCATCGTTTTAATGTTCAATTATCCATTCACATTTTGTGTTTGGGTTTATGATGATGATGATGGTGGTGGTGATGGTTAAGATAACATAATTATAAAGATGGAAAAAGAAGAGAAGTCAGAAGGAAAGAAAATACAATACCCTCCTTGTTTTCTGTTACTCCTACAAGAAACAAAGTGTTTTTTAAAATAAGATATCAAATAGAGGCTATAAATGAGGAATCCAAATGTCAAATGTAACATAATTATGTGTATAATTTACTTATATTAATAAAAATAAGAACTTGCATATTTTTGCTTTTCTAGAATCTGGTGATTCTGTTTATTGTTCCCAGTTGTTCACTGTGACAAGGGTCACTAACAGGAGTTCGTATATTTTTAAAAAGTTATTTCTGCTATTGTAATGGCATCTCATAACATAGCATTGGAGATTTGTTTTCAAAGTCTACTTCTGTAGAAGAAATACCTCTTACTTAATAATGGTCTTCCATTAGTTGTTAAATGATTTCTGTTTCAAATATTTTTCTGCAGCTTGAGCTGGTCACATTTTATAAATCTAATAAATAAATATTTATGAAATCATCTCTGCTTATTTTTAGAAAAAGAGTTTGAGTGAATGAGTAAATTGGATGAAAGATTTTTCAGACCTTATATATCCTTCGAGAGTAATTGGTTCACCTATTTCTAAAATGCATGTTTCATTTAAATCCATTTTGATAATTACCCTTTTACCATCCATGTCATAGAAAACCAGTCTAAGTAGATACAGCCTACTACTTATGTGACAGAATCCTAATTATACCCAAGAGTATATTTCAGGTTTTCTGAGCAACATTAATGCCACTTATCTTTAGAGTGCAGTATTCTTTACAAGAACAAGCATCTTCTAGCAGCTACGAACGGATTATGTATAGTAATAGTTTTGTCTTTAGAATGGCAAATAGGGTTGAAAACTGTTGGCATATCTGGGAGCCTATCTGTCTCTAATGTATCTCAGTAATAATAAGACTGTTATTCTCAATTACCTAATATAAGAATCCATCAGAGTGTAGATGTATATACTGTGATGCTGTGGACTTCTTCATATAATTATTGCTACTGAAGTTTCAGAGGAATTACAAATTGTATAATCATGTCAGTAATGTACATATGGGCAATAAAAAGTGTAGCAATAAGAGATGCAGGAATTTGGCTGGCACCTTTAACACTGCATATTGAGTCTTACTTAACTGTCCAGTTTACATTAGGCACAACGTTCTAAAAATCAATTATTGATTGGTGACTATCATATTCAGATGTCTATCAAAAAATTACACAAAGATTTACTTCAGCTAAGTGCTTTATAATGAAAAGATTAATTGAAAATCATTAAAACACATTATAGAATAAAGGTATAGTGTGAAAAAAGAGTGAACTTAGAATAATTATAAACAAAACATATTGGAAATGATCTTCATTGTGGTTATTATATTAACTTCCAAATATTGGGCAATTGAGGACATAATAATTGAGGACATAATCAGATATGGCTGAGGAAAAAGTCCCTATCTCTGTTCCATTCTCCAATCTATGCATCTTTTTCTCCAGTCTATGTCTTGATTTTGTGTTTTCCCCTGCAAGAATGTATTACAAATTGAATACTGTTTTCAGAGTTGTCTGTAACTGGTCAATGTTTAAAGCTTAGTGGCAGTCTGCATTACTCTTACAAGTTTTACTTTCTCCCTTTCTATACCACAGTTATAAAATAGATTATTTTATCCTAATTCACTGCACACTGTGTACTTATTTCTTATTTTTCTTTTTTCTTCTTTTTAATCTTTCTATGACACAATGAAGGGCTATATAAACTTCTGACTTTCTTGGCAGCTCCCAAGTTTTGAATCTGATCTCTAATATGTACCACAGGACACAGAATTTAAAGACTCAAAAATATTCCCTATATATAACATCTACTAGTTCCCTCGTCACTAATTTTGTCCACTCTCGATATTCAGAATTTTTCTAGTTTATTATGTCACATCAATCACGTGCCAACTATGTGCATGAGAAAGATTCAGCGGTAAATTGAATATGATATGCTTCTGCATGTACCTTGATGGGGTACATGACAAAGTAAAAGGATAAATTCTTACTCATCTAAGAATAACAGACTCTAGTTCTTTTTCATTTACTTAGGGATAAATAAAAAATGGAACACATTGAAGAAATCCACACTGTCTAATAAAGGATTCTGCAGGGATTAGCCCTGTAAGATACAAGAATTTATGAACCATTTAATTTGCAAGTTATTGTCCATAGTAACTGGCTCTAACTTGCAACTTAATTGGGCCAGTGGAATATGGCAAGTTTGCCTTAAAACTTGCTCAAGAGCATTTTGTCGGCAGGTTTGGGCTATGTGAGAAAGATATACTCTTAAAATTGATAAAATCTTTAAAATACAACAAGGGTCAAAATATGCAAACAACTATATTCAAATGTTTTTAACAGAATGAAAAGATAATTTTAAAAAATAAACATAATAATGATTGCAACAGTAATGAAAAGTCTAAGAAATTTTGCACACCTCCGGTGAGTCACAGCAGTCACATCTTTTGTGGTTCCATGATGTAATGGTGTGTACTCTGACCTCTGAATCCAGCAGAGTTCAAAGGTTGGTGGGACCTTTCCCTCAAGTCCAAATGAAAACTCTTTCTTCAGTGTCCTAAGAAAGTAAACTCTAACTTCAAATAAATGGTGAAGTGGGAGTGCTTCTAACATAAAAGAGTATATATGCCTATGGTTTTTAGAATTTAGTATTTCTCACTAGCTATAGAAATTGTGAAAAGTGAGATGATGAAAAAAAATTGTAATCGGATTTTTCTTTTTTTTATGTTTTTTAAAAATGTTTTTTAAAATTTATTGTAGGGATGAGGTCTCGCCAAGTTGCCCAGGTTGGTCTCGAACCCATGGACTCGGGTGATCTTCTTACTTCAGTCTCTCGAAGTGAGGGGATTACAGGCTTGAGCCACTATGCCTGGCTTGTAAAGGGTACTTTCAAAGAAATTAAATATAATTATTAAATATCACTAGACTTTAGTAACAAAGCATAAAAAAATAAATCTGAGGGCAACTGGTGAGAAAAAACTCTGCCATTTTCATTAGGCCATACATTCAACTGAAGTTGAAAGAAAATTTTTGTTTCAGCCGGGCTCGGTGGCTCAGCCTGTAATCCCGCGCTTTGGGAGGCTGAGGTGAGTGGATTGCCTGAGCCCGCGGGTTCGAGACCCGCCTGGGCAAGCGAGACCTCATCTCTACAATAAATCAAAAA